>CM032626.1:15313237-15555211 GCA_019097785.1 Fraxinus excelsior
CATATCAAGCGGTGATCATCTCAAGTTGAAAATTGTCATGTTCAAGGATAACTAACCTATATTCACCCATCCCTGTAGAAACTAGAAAGATTGAAGACAACAATTTTCTAAGATTACTTACCTCTGCAAATTTTATTCAAATGAATTTCGGTTGTGTAATAAAAACACCAAATCACATGTATTTAGGTTTGATGTCTTAAACAGGAGATAGGAAACAATCATGCATTCTTGGTTTTATCACCATCAAGAAAGCACAACAACTTGGCATGGAAAATTAGAGTTGGTAATGTTAAAAAAATTTCGTTCTTTAAGCGTTTACCTCAAGATATTCCATTAACATCAAGGAGAGAGGGAGAAAATAGCCATATTGCCTCGGAAAATTAAATAAAAGAATTGAAACTTAGGCAAGATAGAATTTTTCATACTTCAGAAATAGGTAAATTGAAGTCTTTTGAATCAGCAAATCCATGTGAAATAATGATCTTGTACTTTGCTTCTTCCTTCGTGGTGCCCCTCTCTTTGTAGGCCAAATGCCTTCCGTCGCTTAATTTGACTCTGGGTGAAGTCACTGGAGGGCCACCTGGAGAACCGCAGACTTTGGGAGGGGGAGGTCTTAGTGCTAGATAAGCATAGCCTGCAAAGCCGGCTAGTACTCCAACTACAATCGGAGCAATCATATCTGTGAACAACAGAAAAGGTACTGTTTGCTTGATTAAATCTAAAATGGAATCATAATTTGGCAGGGATAAATGAACAATTGGTCCACAAAATAGTGCAGAAGTAGGAAGATGTGCTCAACCTTTCATTATAGTTAAACAAGCAGTCCCACAAAGATAGATACCATCAAAATCTTCAGTAAATGGTCGTGTGGCCCTCGTGGGAACATACCTCACTTCAAATTTCTAATCCAAGTTGGGAAAGTTGGGCATGTGAAGACACATGGCGATTTAACAGAGATTTGGTCGTTTTGCATCGTTGGGGACTGATTGTGCAACAATAATAAAACCTTGATGACCATCTTGCTACTCGAACAATATGTTGGGGAACAATTGTCCAAACTAGCCTTATGTGATGCCAGTTAAGGCAGTACTCTTCACACATAAATTTTACCCAGTTATGTACACAAGTACTATCAGGGAGAGTTCTATAGTCGGAAATCAGCAACACAGCGGCTTTGAATCTTGAAAAGACAAAATAAGCCAAATGCACCTATTAAAATGCTTCTTCTTAGATATAGAACTACTAGATAGCTTTCCTACACCAAATCCCCAAAAATTCTCCAACTTTATACCTTGATTAATAATAAAATTAATGCTGGCATTAAAATGATAAGACCACAAGGAGCCAGTTGTTTCCCTTTGCTCTATGTAGAATGGCGTCTAATTTGTTCATAATCCAAGATTATCGTTGTCTTCTTCGTCGTGTTAATCAAGCCCCTACCCCACCTCCGGAAGCCCCGCACCCTTCCCACTCTATCACCTAGTCTGTCAGACAAAATTGTAACAACCATGTTGTGTAGAACTCACACTTTACGCTTCTAAGGAAGAATGCCCAAATGGTTGTAACTCCACAAACCAAGCCTTAGCCTACGCAATTAGGTGATTACAAGACTACACTACAATTCCTAAAAAGTTACAATTCAAGATCATCAAATGAAATCACATATAACATCATGGCAAGATCAAGGGCCCTAGAAATAAAAAAGAAACCCATAAAGAGGAAAATTTACAGAGAGAGAAAACCCACTTGAAGATAGTTTGAATAAGGTTCCTCTTAGAAATAAAAAAGAAACCCATAAAGAGGAAAATTTACAGAGAGAGAAAACCCACTTGAAGATAGTTTGAATAAGGTTCCTCTTTGCTTGGACTTCCTAGTGTGAGCTCTAGCTGATGCAGCAGATATATTTTCTTGGTATTATTTCCACCATTTTGCAATGATTTCTGTGGGTAATTTAGAGTAGAAAGTTTGACACGCTCAAAACGCAATGATTTAGAGTAGAAAGGTTGACACGCTTAAAACGCTATAGCAGTAGTGTGGGACAATTGGAATTTGGCTGCTAAAGAAAAATTGCACCATAACACGAGAAACGACCAACTTTGTGAGCAGAACAACCCCACGTTTGAAATTTCTCTAATATGGACCGTTGAACTTATCTAGGGTAGGCAGCAAGAATATTATAAATTTTAGAAAGGTGATTGATGGAAGAATGTGTAATTGAAAAAAAATAATAAAATTTTAAATTTGTATGTGATATTATTTTATTTGAATAATGTGTGATTAAAATTAAGAAAGATAAAAAATTTACAAAAATTAATGGTGGCCAAACACTAGCTTAATTTACATGACCAAATTGTCTTTTCAAGTAGGACTAAACCCATGTTTGGTGGAAATTAAAATCAGATTTTAGTACATTTTAATAGATATTGATAAAAGGCATGGTTAAAAAAAATATGGAATTCATAAAATATGTGATTAAAATGAATTGTACACTTTGACTTAGATTAAAATCTAAATTTTAATCGGTATCAACCAAGGGCTAAAAGTTCATGGTCCAATTTTTTTTTTATCATTTTTCTCAAATTCATTTTTAACTACACATTCTTTAAAAATAAATTGACACGTAAATTCATAATTTTTCATTACCTTTTAACCATTCACGTTGAAAAAAAATTCTTGCAATGTATTTTTTTAAGAAAATACATCAAATAGGCGAGATGTGAAGATCAAACTTCAAGCCTTGAGAATCTAAGTATACAAAATCGTTACTTATTTTTTTATTATTATCTTAAATACTTAATCATTCTAAAAACTATTTAATAATTAAAATAATACATATCAAATATCTAAAATTATAAAATACTATATTTACTTAATAATTCCTACAATTAACCCTTGTTTGACATCCTTAAAATTAAAAAAGTTGTTTTGAATAGTATTTTTTGGAGAATGATTGATTAAAAATTAGGAAATAGTTTTTGATTTACATGTAAAATATTTTATTTTATGAATGTGTAATTAAAAATGAGTATCAGAAATAAATTAAATTAAAATAAATGATGTCAAATGAATTCTTGCAATTTTCAAGTTTTCAAATGCAAAAACTAGACTATTTTTCATAATTTCAACTAAACAAATCATACTTAACAGATTTATGAAAACATTATACATACTTTCAAATTTTCAACAAATCGATAAGTTTTAAAATTACAATTACATAATATGTATATCAGAAATGATCTAATACACATGGTGTGCATGTGTTATAATGCTCACCGTGGACATGGTAACACCAGATGCACATGGCAATACCGATGTTTCCACGTCCATAGTGGGCATACCACGATGGGCATCATAACATGAGGCAGATCAGAATCTGAATGTGATGGTAGGTATTTTATTATTATTTTTTTCCCGTACCTACTTTGGTTCTTTAAAACTAATATCACACATTGCATTATCTCTGCCCCATGGTCACTATGTCTAACACTATAAATCCGAAAATAGGTATTCTGTTATTATCTGATGTACTTGCTTATGTACTTTTTGACTCTGGAGCTACAAACTCTTTATCTTTGCATCCTTCGTAGCGAAGTCAAACATTGCATGTGTGAAAATGAATATTGAATTAGAGGTTAGCATCCCTTCAGGAAGAACTCTTTGCACAAATCATATGACTAAGGGTATAAAGTTAGAGATTGACGGGAAAGTACTAAGGTGGACTTATACCTTTTGAAGATGAAAGATTTCGATGTTATCTTAAGCATGGACTGGTTGGAACTTAATCATGCGACCATTCGATGTCACGAGAAAGAAGTATTGTTTAACAGACTAGAAGAGGAAGAGTTCCACTTCCTTGGAGCAAATATCAAGTCTCTACCTCGACTTGTATCAGCTATTCAAGTGGAGAAGATGCTAAGAAAGGAGTCGTGCCAAGGATTCCTAGTTAATATCATCGGTTCCCAACATATAGAAATGACTATTAATGATATTAACATTGTACGAGAATTTGCATACGTATTTTCTTGAAGATCTACTAGGTATTCCACAAGAGAGGCAAGTTGAATTTACAATTGACTTGGTTCCCGGAGTTGCACCGGTATCTAAGGCCCTGTACCAAATGACATCGAAAGAACTCCAAGCATTGAAGTTACAGTTGGAGGAATTGTTGAAGAAAGGTTTCATTTGACCGAGTGTATCTCTTTATGGCACTCCAGTACTTTTCGTGAAGAAGAAAGATGGGAGTATGCGAATGTGTATTGACTATAGGGAGTTGAATAATCTGACTATCAAAAATAGATACCCACTGCCAAGAATAGAAGATTTATTTGACCAGTTAAGGGGTGCAATGGTGTTTTCAAAAATCGATTTGAGGTCGGGGCATCATTAGCTAAAGGTTAAGGCAAGTGACATACCGAAAACTACCTTTAGGACTCAGTATGGGCATTATGAATTCACTGTCATACATTTTGGTTTGACCAATGCTCCAGCTGTATTTATGGACCTAATGAACCGAGTGTTCCATCGGTACCTAGACCAGTTCATCATGGTATTTATTGATGACATATTGGTATACTTCAAAGATAAACATCGACATGAGGAACAACTTCGAGTAGTACTCGAAACCCTGAGGAAAGAAAGATTGTATGCCAAATTCAAGAAGTGGGAATTTTGGCTTGATCGAGTGGGTTTTCATGGTCACGTGGTTACCGCTCAGGGTATTGAGGTAGACCCAGTTAAGGTGGAAGCAGTGACAAATTGGCCTAGACCGACCAGTGTCGATGATGTTCGTAGTTTCTTGGGATTGGCTCGCTATTATAGAAGATTTATTGAGGGTTTCTCAAAAATAGCGAGACCGATGACTCACTTGACAAGAAAGGGTGTGAAGTTTCAGTGGATAGAAAAATGTGAAAAATGCTTTCAAGAATTCAAGTAAAGATTGACTTCGACTCCTGTATTGCCAATACTAGATGGCTCTGATGGATTTGTGATTTACACCGATGCCTCCAAGCAGGGTTTAGGTTGTGTTTTGATACAACACGAAAGAGTAGTTGATTATATCTCAGGACCGTTGAAGCAGTATGAACAGAACTATCCAACACGATCTTGCAATGGTAGTTCACGCCTTAAAGATATGGCGTCATTATCTCTATGGTGGGAAGTGCGAAATCTATACAGACCACAAAAGCCTCAAATATTTCTTTACGCAGAAGGAACTAAATATGAGACAGATGAGATGGTTGGAAATAGTAAAAGATTATGACTGTACAATTCATTACCATCCGAGTAAGGCCAACGTAGTCGCAGATGCCTTAAGCAGGAAGATGGGATCCCAGTTAGCTGTTCTACCCACGGTGCAGGAACATTTGATAAAAGACTTTGAGAAACTGAGATTAGAAATCATCACTCCACTAACCCAGACTACAGCAATAATAAGAGCGTTCATGATTCAACCTACTCTTCGAGGATCAAATCGAGGAAGCACGTGATAATGACCCATTTTTGCAGAAGATTAAGGCTAAAGTTGGTACAAACAAACATAGAGGATTTGAAGTATCTGTAGATAACATACTGACTTTTAAAGGAAGGTTGTGTGTACATAAGGATGATAGCATAAGGAACGGAATATTGGAAGAGGCCCACTCCATCCCTTATGCTGCATATCCAGATGGTACAAAAATGTACCGAGATCTTCGAGATACATTTTGGTGGAGAAAAATAAAGAGAGGAATTGGTCCGTTCGTGGAGAAATGTATTGTCCGTCGTAGGTCAAGGCAGAACATCAAAGGCCATTAGGACTACTTAAACCGTTGGATATTCCATAATGGAAATGATAACACATAACAATAGACTTTGTGGTATGCCTGCCGAGGCCAGCAAGAGGTCAAAATGCTATTTGTGTAATAATTGATCGTCTGACGGAAGTCAGCTCATTTTCTGCCAATCAGAGTAAATTTCAACATGGAACAGTTCGTACAATTATATATTAGGAAGATAGTCAGATTGCATGGAGTTCTAGTCACTATTGTTTAGATAGAGACCCGAATCTAAATTTTGTAAAAGTTTGCAGGCAGCCATGGGGACGAAACTGAAATTTAGTACTGCTTATCATCCTCAAACAGATGGACAGACAGAAAGAACCATTCAAACTTTTGAAGATATGTTGAAGGCTTGTGTTTTGGATCTTGGCGGTAGTTGGGAGACAATTTGCCGTTAGTGGAATTCACCTACAACAATAGTTTTCAGGCCACTATAGGCATGGCCCCATGTGTAGCTCTTTATGGTAGGAAATGCAAATCTCCTATCCATTGGGACGAATTTGGAGAAAATAGAATTTTAGGTCTTGAAATCATCGAACGAACAGTTGAAGCGGTTGATAAGATTAGAGCAAAATTAAAGGCAACACAAGACCGACAGAAAAGTTATGCTGATGGCAGAAGAAGGGATTTGAAATTTCAAGTGAGTGACAAAGTTTTTCTAAAGGTGGCACCAATGAAGAGTATATTGAGATTTGGCAAGAAAGAAAAGTTGAGGCCATAGTTCGTTGGACCTTTTGAAATTCTTGAAAGGATTGGTAGTGTGGCTTACAGACTTGTCTTACCATCTGAACTCGCAGCAGTGCATAATATGTTTCATGTTTCGATGCTTAGAAAATATGTTCATGATCCTAATCATGTGGTAAGCTACTAGATATTGGAGGTACAAAAAGACTTATCATACGAAAAATCTCGACAATGATATTGGACAGAAAAGTGCATCAACTCAGAAACGGAGAAGTTTCCTTAATCAAGATCCAATGGCGAAATCATAGATTTGATTAGTCAACTTGGAAGAAGGAAGAGAAGCTTAAGATCAAGTATCCGAACTCTTCGATTAACCAAGGTAAACTTTTGAGGACGAAAATATTTTAAGGAGGAGAGATTGTAATGCCCTCGAAAATCTTCATAGAATAGAATTTAATGTTTGTATGCTATATTTTAATATTTTGAAAGTTAGAGACTAAAGTGATACATTTATTAAATTGTATTTTTTTGGGTCAAATATTTAAATATTGAAAGAGTAATGATAAATATATCAATATTGATCTCGTTGGATATATCATAATTAGATACATAATTTAGGCTCGAAAAAAAGTCGATTCGGATAAATCAGCTCCGAGATATTGTAGTTTGAAGAAATTTTTAAAATCTAATTTTTTTTTATTTAATTATAATTTTGAATGTATGTGGAGATATGCACGTGTATGGAAATGTTTTACTTTGGGGTTGATTTTGACTCGTGTACAAATCATATCTTGTTTAGATTTGGTCCAACAGTTTGTTTCAAATTCAATTCCCTCACTTTATCCAATTACACCATATCCTACACGTTTCGGCTACATGCCAACTTGAAGATCTAATTTCTATTCTCTATCTATATAGTTGTATGACTTGATTGATGACATATATACAAAATAAGTTTTTACGGTAAGCGAGGTAGAAAAGAAAGAAAGGGGAACATGATTTCTTTGTTTTGCCTTCCAAATTAAAACAAGTTAACAAAGTAGGAAAAGATGTGTAGTTATTTGTTCCGTTTAAATTATTTTCGTTTCATGTTGATAAAATTTTATACTTATGAAAGTTAAAGATATGATATGATATGACATTTTATGATACGATATTATGGCCATTCCGGTACGAATGATATGATATTAGCTCTTACTGGTTCTAAAGATCTGACGACGGTATGATTTATCTTGATACATGATTTAAATATTTTATTCGAGATTAAACCATATTTTTAAGTTTTTACTGAGTATTCCCATGTACTCACCATTTTCCCAACTCCTCACAGGTTAGAACGGGTCATTGGTTGGTGGGCGATGAGGTGCAGTCGTAGTGCCAAGATTTATGGGACACAATAAAATGAAATCAGTGTAACGTTCCTTAAATTTCAATTTTTAGCAGAAATCTTTAGTTTAAATTTATTAAACCCGTTAAATTTAATTTTTTGAAGTATGGGACAATTTATTTGGTCATGTAATTTCATATGGTGACTTGAGAATTTTAACTTGTTTATGATATTTGGTGATTATCTTGCTATGTATGTTTTCTGAAAATAAATAATCTATCTTTATTTGAGTTTCCAAGAATATGCAACTTAGTAGTTTTAAATTTTGTGAATTATATAAGATGTGTAGATCAAAATTTGACATTTCCTTATAAATAGTTTTGGTAACGATCTAAATTCTTAAAATTTGGGTTACAAACTTGATTATACATGTATTCCCATTGATGCATGATAAAAAGGAAATGTGATTGCTATTATGAATTGTGACTTCAATTATCTCTATGAGTTGTGATGAGTTCTAATGTGATCTATTATTTCAATGAATTGAAGAAATGCATGTCCTTAAAATGTTGTGCTATCTTTTATGAAAAATGATATAGACCCCAATTCTTTTTCAATTGTTGATTTATAAAAGATATGGGGAATATATTTTTTGGCTAATTTAATATATCTTAATTTTATGTGTCGTATATTGGTGCTATCACTTTGCTTATGCTAAATGGAGAGATTGAGTAAGATAAATTAAAAAGGAGAAGTCTTTTATCATTCCTTATAGTTGTCTTTCGATCTTACGCTTTTTTGCTTATGCCAAAAGGGGGAAAATATGAAGTGAGATGATGATTATGCATACTTTGATTTGAAATATAATATACTTTAAATGTTTAGTTGTTGATTTGTAAAAGAAATTGGGAATATGAATTACATAATGAATTTATGATGTACACTCATTTATCAATATAATGTTAATTGTTCAAACTTTACATTGCAAATCGTTTTATTTGTCATAATCAAAAGAGAAGAAATTGTTGGCCTATGGTTGATTATAATTTTAATGTTTTGATCATAACAAACAAGTCATTTTATTTACTAACATTTGATTTTGAGTGATGATAGTTCAATGTTAAACTCGATCAAGAATTGTCGAAATGAACACATCATAAATCGGACTCAAAATGAAGATCAAAATAAAAGTTAGCATTCAAGACGATAGCGATTTGCATGCAACGATCGAATTGATGCTTGAAGATTCACAAAAGACTCAAATCGAGATAAAGTCAAAAGAACGACAAGTCAAGACAATTAAATATTGTACATTTAAATGTAAATGTATTAACTATTCGATTCTTAGCAAGCGCATAAAACTTAAATTATTTTCATAAACTGTCACTTTCATAAAAACACTTTTCATTCATAATATGAAATAGATTTTGAAAAAGAAATTTAAAAAAAAATGGTCAATCGAAATTTTTTGGTCAACTGAACGTCCAACAGTCAGAATCTTGCAACGACTATATTCAAAAAATTGGTCAACCGAAAATTTCGATCAACCGAACTTACCCGAGAGTGTCTCTTTTTGCTCTATAAATATCCATTTCTTTTGCATTCAATTCAACCAACTTACAAGAAATTTTTTAAGAGTTTATTTATTAAAAATTATTGAGATTACTTGAGTCTAAACTCTATTTCATTTACTAAAAAGAATTTTTTAATTGTTCTAACATATTTCATCATTTTTATCAAGAATTTCATTTTGCAACTTTTCATAATTTCATCTATTCTTCATTCTTGATAAAAGTTTTCTTTGCCAACACTTTGATTTAAGTGTAAATATCTCTTCATACTTAACTTGTATTATCTGTTAAGGGAGATCATATGTTGAAAACTTTGATACAAAGAATTTCTTGATTGATCAAAACTAGTTTCATCTATTTTATTAAGAATTCTATTTTACAAATAAACTTTTCAATCTCATATCTTTCAATTCTTGATAAAAGTTTTCTTTGCCAACACTTTTATCAAAGTATAAAATCTCTCTTCATACTTAATTTTCATTATTTGTTAAGAGAGATCATTGGTTGAAAAACTTTGATACAAAGATACAAACTATTTCATTATTCATCATTCATCAAAGTTTACAACAAAAATACTTGAGCTTTACTATTTGCTATCTATTGAAATGTTATCATAACTCTCTATATACTTAACTTGATTATATCATTGGTTAAGAGAGTTTCTTCAATTGTAAAATTATCACTTACACTTTGACGATTTCAAGAGCCTTGTGAAAACTCGATTATAAGGATATGTGCTCCTTGTTGTAAGTCACCTAAGGATAAGTGCTTCTTATTGTAAGTCACTTAATGATTGGAACTCATTGTTGTAAGTTACAATTATAGTGCATTTGACATTTCTCGTGATGGAGAGCTTGATAACGGGGACGTAGAACACATTGTGTATCGAATCCCATTAAATTGGTTTGTTGTCTTTACATTATTGCGCTTTACTATACATTATTATTTATATTGTGCTATATTCATACTTGAATTAAGTTATCGAGTTTGTATATTTACTTCTCATATTACACTTTGCATTTGTTTCTTAAGTTTGAATAGTTTTGAGACTAATTGTTGAAAATGCTTCAAAAATCAATTCACCCCCCTCTTAGTTAGTTATTCTTAGGCTAACAGAAGTTTCACGATAAGATAACACCACATATTCATTATTTTTCTATATTTTTTTCTTTATGATCCATGTAATGCCCCTTTATAAATACTTAATTTCAAAAATTGACCCCATATTTAAGATTTCAACATAATTTTCATCTTATTAGTCTTAAACAATCCACACAAAGTTTAGCACACATGAAATCTACATATATCTCAATATCTCCCTACAATAGTTCAATCACCTCAAACTATCTTAGAATTGGTTTCAGGATGTATAATTTAGCGGTTATTTGGATTTAGTATCTAAGGTCCACTATTTATTTTTTACCTATTCAAATTTTGAATCAAATTATTTCTCCATGATACAAAACATAAATCTTGTACGCAAAAATATCAAATTTCACATGAATAAGCATAAATTAACCTTAACACGTAACTTTTTCACGATTTATAGTCTAATACGTGATTCTAAATATATACATGTGGGCAAAATTATCTAACTCACACAAGCACACAAAAAATAAATAAGCTGAATTTTTTTTTTGTTCTCAAACAAGCACACAAACAAATAAAAACTCAATGTACATCCACTCTCAAACTTATAATAGACATTGTCCTCAATGTCTAAAAATATAACACGCAATACGTAAAAATTAAGGACAAAGAAGGGAACTAAGTGCTCCCCTAATATATATTTGAAGGTGGTGGATGGATGACATGAAAGTTCTGGCTCACTTGCGATGTATTTTCCCTTATCCAATGTGTTCAGGTGACATGTTCCATCAAAATAGTAAAAAATTAATCATAACATGAAACAATTTGTAGTGAACTCATACACAGCTTAAAGGAAATTATGAGGATGAAGGTATCCTATACTACTAAAAGAATAAAAATTACTAATCCTAAATCTAAAAGTAAAATAAACTATAAAAAAATAAAAATGGGTTGTCTCCCAATAAGTGCTTATTTATAGTCATTAGCTTGACTTTATTATTTTGGCTATTTATGATGGTTTGAAATGAGAGTTTTCAACCTTGCATCGGCTATATTGACAATTGTTTTTTAAGTCATCTTTAAGCCTCCAGATTATAAGATTTCCATTGTTGTCCCGTCCAACAATTCCACACGCGTCATTTCTGTTCTTGTTAATTTCCCAATGATTGATCTTTCAACATTTCTCAATGTTTGGAGGTTGTTTCAGTGGAGTATTCATGGTAAAACTTTGTTATTTTTCTTCCACCCTTAAGATTATTTCACATTTTTCAAAATTCATTAATGCTCGTGCAATATATAAGAATGGCCTCCCCAAAATTAACGGCATATGTTGAGCATCTATATCAAGGATAATGAAATCAGCGGAAAGAAGTTATCTCCAACTTTAATGAGCACGTCATCTACCACTCTATAAGGATGCTTGAGTGTCCTGTTAGCCAGCTGTAGGATTACTGATGTTGCTTTTGGATCATTAAACCCTAATTTCCTGTAGATGGGCAATATCATCGAATTAATACTTGCTCCAGAATCAATTAAAGCATTTAAATTAAAGTACAGTAAAACTCCCTAGATCTTTTAATTTATAAGGAATCATATGTTTTATGATTGCACCGCACTCTTCTGTCAGAGCCACTGTTTCATCTATTGATAGCTTTCTTTTCTTAGTCAACATCTCTTTTAGAAACTTTGTGTAATTTGGAATCTACTGAATGGCTCAATGAAGCGAATGTTGATGTGAAGTTGTCTGAGGGCATCTAAGAACTTCTTGAATTGTTTGTCTAGTTTATTGTTCTGCAACCTTTGAGGGAATAGGACTTGAGGTGTATTTTTATTGGCAGGAACGATTATCTTAAACAGTGGACTGTCTAATTGCTCTTCTTGATTAATCTTTGATGATTCTTCAAACTGTACCTCTTGTCCCTCGCTCTTAGTAAGTACTTGATTCTCCTCTATCTGTTTCCTTTTCATAGTAATTTCTAGCAATTGAACTCCAGTTCTTGTTGTAATGGCATGGACTTGTTCCTATTTTATCTTTCGTTGAAGTCTTTGAAGGAATGAAATAGACGACACATACACTTGAACATGGGCTGTATGCTCAATTTCTGGTGTCTTAATAATTGCATAATTCACAACTTCCACCTCTAATACCCGTTCCTGTGGGTTCTTTTATGTGTTGCTTGCCTTGTGGCCTGTTGGATAATGCGTCTATTTTCCATACCTAAGTTTTCAAGTATTTAATTGCTGCCTATTGATTTCAAAAAATAGCTTGTGGTTCTGAAAATTAGTCTCACTTTTTGTAATGAACTTAGCCACTAATTCTTCCAACGATGACTTCTTCCCTTGTTGTTGTTATTGAAATCCTGGTGGGTTGCCCTGAATTTGACATTCTTGACCTTGATTATTAACCCATGAGAAGTTATGATGCTTGCTCCAATCTGGATTATAGGCGTTGGAGTAAGGATTGTTATGATGGATCTGAAAGTTCTATGCATAACTGACTTCCTCGGGTTGATAAACATGTGTTGACGCTAAAGGACAACTTGCAGTTATATGATTTGCCCCCACAGCCTATGCAAACTGGTGCTGGTTGGTGCACCATGCTCACATTATGAGTTAGTTTGTCCAATTTCCTTGTTAATACTTCCAAATGGGATGCCAAGGATGTAATTGCGTCAATGTTGTAAGTACCTGCTATTTTCCTCGAAGTTTCCCTTTCTCTTCAAAAGCTTGATGTAATTGAAATTTAATTCCTTGTTATGACTTGATCTCCTCTCTCAAAATATAGCAATTGACCTATTGTTCTTGATGAGTTTGATAATAATATTGTGTGTGAAAAGGCAAGAGAGGTTTTTTCTATGTGTAGCCCTCATTCTTTATTTATAAAAGCCAGAAAATAGATTAAAATCGCGTCCAATTTAGTTTCCAAAAGAGTTTGAATCGCGAAAGGAAACTAAAGATTCGTTTGCGAAAAAGGCTCGTGCACGCGCACCGATATAAGTGTTTGCACGCGCGCCATAGAACCAAATGGCTCTCGGGTGGGGAAAACAAGGTGTTGCGTGCGAGCAATGAATTGCCCCCGTGCGTGCAGTTGTGTCTCTAAACAAATTTTGGTATTTTAGTTATAACTTTTGGTATTTTAGTCAATTTTACAAACCATCTTAACATGCAAGTGTAGAACAGCTCTTTCATCTAATTATACAGAGCTTAAAGCAAGTACTTATTTTGCTTGTGGGAAGTTGGTATAGTTTGAGAATAATAATAGGGAAGATGTAGAAAGTAATTAAAGCACTTAAATTACCCAGATTTTCACAGAGTTAATGGCACTAAGGAATGAATATGCAACACCAACGGTATAGGCATTCCACGAATCCTGTTGTTGGAAGCTTGTGACCTCTTCAATATTAGTGCACTATGCATTTGTTTGCAAATAATGAATTTTGAGAA
Source organism: Fraxinus excelsior (assembly GCA_019097785.1). Classification (NCBI taxonomy): domain Eukaryota; kingdom Viridiplantae; phylum Streptophyta; class Magnoliopsida; order Lamiales; family Oleaceae; genus Fraxinus; species Fraxinus excelsior. Next base: position 15,327,169 of record CM032626.1, read on the forward strand.
AATTCTCACAAAAGGCATAAACATTTAAAAGCTTTTAAAAAGAGACTCGTGACTTTCAAGATAATAATGGAGAATGTTAACTCATAAAATATTTTAAATTCCCTTAAAATTGCATATAAATATAGTGTTTGAGATATATAACCGATAAATGTGCATTTAATATTCAAATCAATATGTACCGTTTTATGTTCATGAAATCGAAATAGTATTCGACTTACCAAAATAGAATTTGAGAAGACAATCAATAATCATCAAAGTTGAAAACGCGTCGACGGATTCAATCTGTTTCATTCTTTATTTCAAACCTTGCATGAAATCAAAAGAATATTAGTTACTTTTCGAAATCAAAATACTAAATTAGAATGAAATCGGAAAAAGAAAGAGGAGATGTAAGTGATGCATCGGTCGAGGCAATGGTTTGATATTTTGTCCTTAAGATGAATTTGCCCCGCATTGGTGCTAACGGTTTCTTGACAATCATCTTCCAAGATACAACGATCACGTCTAGCCATAGGAGCACTCCAAATAACTTAGACCAACGAACTTGAACGGAATTCTCTCTCTAACATGACCATGACTTTTTGCATAAGTGATTATTTCTACAAATTATTTTATGCAACATGCTATGAAAAGAATGATATGGATTTATGATTTGAATAAATAAAATCCAAACACATGAGTTCTTATATAATAGTTGGAAAAGTCATACTAAGAGACACATCTGTTGGAATTTATATCTCTTCATAAAGAGACACAATTACATCTCTACATAAAGAGACAATTATTGAAAATAACACCAAAAGTCATGATTTCCAAGAATCATGATCCATATGAAAAGACACATATTTTCATCAAATTTGGCTTAAATTCTCATTCACCAAATAACACATTTCCAACATATAGATCATCTTACGACAAAGAAAAGTGTTTTGAATTTCAATCTAAAAAATTAAGATTAAAAAGAACACGTCTCATAAAAAAAGTCTCGGATTCGAAGAATATTTAGAGTTAAGACTTCAAAAATTGAAATAATATCTCACATGAATAAATATTATCAATTAAAATAACGTTGAAATATTAAGCTATATCTATTGAACAAAAGACTGGCTTCAAAATAAGGAAAAATCCTATTGAAATTGATAGGGGTGGAGCTATAATTGTATAGTTGTAGGACAAATTCTACAAAATTCTGATTGTGGGGGCAAAATTGAAAACTATAAGAAACCTTTTAAAATTTTTATGCAAAATCTTGTTCAAAATCATTGTTTGAAATTTAGTGTAAGGGCGACTGACCCCACTATTTCCATTGTAAATCTGCCATTGGAAATAGATAAAGAAAACGATACCATAAACTTTAGAAAATACCATCCGGACAAGCCTCAAAGTTCGGTCTCAAATCAATTTTACCAACCTTCATTACATATTTTTAGAACATACCTCATTTTACCTTGTCTATAGACACCCGACCAAACCCACGTTTGGTATTTATTAAAATCGGATTTTAATTTAACTTCCCGTTTGGTACACATTAAAATTTTCATTTTTATTCTTCTACTCTTTTTTAACCACATATTTTTCAATAGAATAATATTTTACATCACATCAATAACTTTTCCTTCTTTTTCAACCACACATTATCCATCAATTCACTATTCCAGAATATATTCTTTCAAAATAATATGGCTCAAAAGTTAAAATCAAATAATCACTATCAACAACATATTTCATAGGTCTCAGTGTTTCACAACTTTTCAACTACACATTTTATAAACTTGTATCAAAATTTATTAAAATTCTAATTTTAATCCCTGTTCAACAAGACCAAATCTTCATGAACAGTATTTCCAAACCATTGTACTTTTCTTTTGGCCATGAGGGGCTTTTACAGGCACCCTCATAAAAGGGAAAATTTCATAAGTAAGATTTCACCTATTTCAAATTTAAGAGAGAGATAATTTCAGATTTTTCAAGTTTAAACTCTGGTGCCATGATGGAAGTATCTATAAGTGTCTGCTACGCCTGTTGTTGGGCACTAGTGCGCCACTGCACGTCGTAAAGAATCATCAAAGAATGAGAGAGTGTAGATTCGTCGAAAAATGAAGGGCGGAGATATTTGTTAAAATAAATTAGGGTTTGTAAGGTAAGGGGAAGGTGGTTTTAGGGTTTGAAATTAGGCATCTTGGTAGGTGGTAGATTTATTTAAATTTATAATATCATTATTAATATTTAAAATTTATATTATTATCTATTTTTTTGTATAAATAAACTTTAAATATAAATGTTGAAGTTTGAACATTAAAAAGGGCGGACTGCCTTATTTGTACCGAGCGTCGAGGCAGCGCCTGGGCGCCCGATACAAGGGGTATTACCTCATTAAAAATCTGGTTGGCTATAATTTGCACCTAGTACAATCCCCAATAAATCATTTCAAACTTCAACTCTAACAGTGTGTTTGGTAGAGTTCAAAATCTAATTAAAATTGAAAATATAGCTGTTATTAGGTCTCACTCGTCTAATAAGTCAACAATAACGATTAATTTTTCAATTTTAATTCGATTTTAATCTCAAATAATTCCAAAATCAGAATATCAAAACCCAGAATTTCTTATTGAAAAACAGCTCATATTCTCTCTATCTATCACAAAGTTAAATGTTTGAATGACCATCGAACTTTGATACATGTCACGGCTTAGCCACTGTACTTTATAACCTTTTCCAATGGCCACTCAACTTTACTCCGTCCAACTTCATTGGCCACTTGATGGAATTCGTTAGTTAACCTGCCTACGTGGATGACGGTAATGTGACATAGCCCGTTAAATATTAAGTTAATTGCAACGTCAATGCTACGTCGCTGAATCCAAACACACCTTCACTGTGTATTGCAAATTGAAACGCTACTTTCCTTCACTAAGGCAAAATCATTTCTGCCCCAAATAGAAACCCACAAACCCTAAGGTGAAACTAACGATTTTGCCTCAAAAATTCGATCTGCATCTACACTGGCAGGTTGATGAATCCACTGAAAGTTTACTGGGTTTCTTCTATCTTTTTTGCAGTTTTCTCTTCCAGTTTCTTGAGTTTCTTCCATTTGATATTTATTTTGGGATTGAGAATTAGGAGTTATTACGCCTTTATTTGAGTATTGATTGGAAACATTATTTGCTCAGTACATTTCCCTTGATTCTTACGGTGGTTGTCATAGGAACCTTGATGTAAGAGGTAATTATATTAGCTTGTTTGTTTAGAGCTGAAGAAAATTAATGGAAATGCTATATGGCATGTATAGATGATGCAATGATATTGTAGAAATTTTTCTTTACACTATTTGCAGTGGACAAAGTAGAAACTTTGAAGGTGAGTCTAGTGGAGACTTGAGGTGTTTTTGTTTGGGTAAATGTACGCCTAAAGATCTGATTGAAGAGTTGTCGTCTATGTTTTAGAGATTTGCTCAAATATTTGAGATGTGGAGATATCCTTGAGCATAACTATCCGTAAGGGAAAATGATCTAGGAAGAGAACGGGAAAGGGAATGGAAGAGAAACGTGAATGTGTTCCAATAATGAAATGGGAGAAAAGACTAATGTATTTTTCATATTTTGTAATCGGTACTATATTTGATGTACATTTTGTTGAAAGTTGGCGTACTTTTATCTTTTTCATGTCAATTGTAGTTATTTCCAAATGTTAATCGTAGTGCTTTTATTGATGTTATTTGATCTAGGATTTTCATATTCATTGAAATACTTGCACAAGGGAAAGGCTGAGATAAATCGAAGAGCCAGGTTACATATATTCACAAACTTAGAAATTTACATTAACAGGAATGAATGGATCTCTTGTTGTATTCATGTTCAGAAATTTAACATTAACATTACTATCAAAAGATATTTACATATGCCAGTACTCAAATTTACCATTTACATTAACACGGATATATATCAAAAGAGAAACATGTTAGTGCTCAAAAATTACTATCAATGTCTTTACATTGCAATGCACTACATATTACTATCAATGTCTTTACACTGAACAGATGTAGCTTTTGTCGTCTTCATGGCTCTTCTTTTTCGTGCCCTTGCCACTCTTAGCTCCAACTATTCAGCCTCATCCATTTGTTGTAGTTCGTCAACCATTTCTTCAAAGTTAACTTCCTCGAGATCTGATGAACACTGGAACAACTCCTTCTCCAATGTATATTCCAAGTCATACACTTCCATACCTAGCATAATATTTAGCCAACACCATTGAGTGATCACACTAGCAGTGCCCGGTTGCGGAGGGAGCCCAAATGCATCATCAGGCTTCTTACCAGAATCAAATCCAAACTCACATCCCACAGCATAGGTCTTCCACTCCTTAAAAAAATGTTAGAGAAATCAAAAAGTGTCACCACAAATTTTAGAAAGGAATGTGTCATTGTCATTAGTGAGTTTGTTTCTTTGTCCCCATCAGTGGACTTTTAATAATAATAAATTCACTACGACCCTTCTCTGCAAGTACATATGTAATGTAAAACGAAAACGATAAAGATGCATAAATTGAAGAGTGATTCACATATCCACGACAATTAATCAACAATACAAGCTTTCAAGTCCACATTATTATGCACCATCTCTAGAATTTCCAAAAAAGTTCAAGAATTTTAATTAAACAAACCATAAATATTACTGCAGAATACGAAATTTTGTAGAACTTGAAATATATATAGATACATATCTCATCGCCTCCATTGACAAAATGGGCTCTTTCTTACACCACGCCTCACACCTGTCTATTGGGCCCAGAGCTTGGATAGTTAAGCACGCCACCACCAAGGCCCGACCAAGCTTCATCTGCCAAAGAATCCATTAATTAAGATGACGTCGTCGACTTGGTGAACTGGTAGAACGAGCCAGTCCACATGCTCCCCTATGACTTTGCCTTTCTTCACCAGGTTCGCCTTAGGGTTTGTGGGTTTCAATTTGGGGCAGAAATGATTTTGCCTTAGTGAAGGAAAGTAGCGTTTCAATTTGTAATACACAGTGAAGGCTTGTTTGGATTCAGCTGACGTGGCAATTAACTAAATATTTAACGGGCCATGTCAGATTATCGTTATCCACGTAGGCAGGTTAACTAACGAATTTCATCCGATGGCCAATGGAGTTGGACGGAGTAAAGTTGAGTGGCCATTGGGAAATATTATAAAATACAGTGGCTAAACTCTGACATGTATCCAAGTTGGATGGCCATTCAAACATTTAACTCATCTATCACACCCACGCCTCAAGAAATTAAAAAAAAAAAAAAAAAAAAAAAAACCCAGAAATTTTTACACGGATATATATAAAAAATTGTGTGCATATTTTTAATTTTATGATTTAACATGTATAGTAATTTCAAGGAGCGAGCAATTGAGTATGTGCGGCAGGCGGTGGCGGAGGACAATGAAGGGAACTATGCCAAGGCCTATCCTTTGTATATGAACGCTTTGGAGTATTTTAGGACCCATTTGAAGTATGAAAAGAACCCAAAAATAAAGGAGGCGATCACTCAGAAATTTACGGAGTATCTGCGCCGGGCGGAGGAGATCCGGGTCGTGTTGGATGAAGGTGGCTCAGGGCCGGCGTCTAATGGGGATGCGGCTGTGGCTACTCGGCCCAAGACTAAACCCAAAGATGGGAAAGACGGGGAGGATGCAGACAAGGAGAAGTTGAGGTCTGGGTTGAATTCAGCTATTATCAGGGAGAAGCCTAATGTTAAGTGGAACGATGTTGCGGGATTGGAAAGTGCAAAGCAGGCGCTCAAAGAGGCTGTGATTTTGCCTGTCAAGTTCCCGCAGTTTTTCACTGGTATTTCGCTTGTTTTGGTCAACGGATTTGCTTAATAATTTGTGTGCATGTGCTGTAGTGTGTGTTTGCAATTGAAGTTTTTAATTATTTTGTTGTTATTCAATTAAAGGTTGGATTTATGGTTGAGAATGGTGATAATTATTATATGGTTGAGATTGGTGGTAACATGGATTCTCCTTAAATTAGTTGAACAAATAGTATTGCAGTGAAGTGGAGGAGGAGGAGGAGGAATAGTGATTATACTAGTTGTAATTGTCATATCTCTAGATTTAACGGTGAAATTAAGAGCTTTTTTTTTTCCGGGGGGGGGGGGGGGGGGGGGGGGGATACGGTGTTAGCAAGAGAAATTCTGCTCAATCTATAGTTTGTATTGCAAAATGGATGTTAAATTCTTGTTTTACTTCTTTTTGCATCCATGAAATGAAGTGAAATTTTACCCTGAGTGGGAGAGGATGGAGAATGTGATTGCATTATCTGATAAAGCTAACAAAGACAAAATTTCCTGGAGAACATCAGCATTTACCGCCGAGAACTAAGACCTGTACTACTTGTAAAGAGTCGGTCTCGACCTCCTTGATAAAAGTCCACAATCTCGAGAAAATTTCAACCTAAATCAGAGTGCTTGAGCTTCGGCCATTTCCTGATTGAAGCCACCATGGAGACACCTAGCACTAGCTGAAATAGCCACCCCATCCCCATCCCCATCCCCGAATGATAGCCCTCGTGCCAATAAGCTTATCAGCTGTCTGCACTGTATCAACATTCAGGGCGTGTCCGGTAGAGATTAAAATTGAAAAAATAGCCGTTATTGTTGACTTTTATTAGACCAGTGAGATCCAATAACGGCTATATTTTCAATTTTAATTGAATTTTAAGCCGTACCTAAATGCTCTCAGTTTGAAGCTGCCAACTGCCGGTTTTTGCCAAGCTAGTCTCACACGCTGCGCACCCAAATTCGCCTTATCCACCAGACAGTGCACATGGCATTTCGGCCAGTGTGTTTCAGCCCCTTGGTTTGGCTTTTTTCCCCCACTATGGAAAAATTGGTTTTTTTCACTCCAAATAATCCATAAGATACTACAAATAATCTCCAGATTTTCATTGGGTACACGGTGGAATATTTTTAAGAGTGGATAATCAACCGGGGCCCTTACACGTGCTTTGATAAGCGACCAAAACCCACTTGTACTCTACACTTCTCTACTGTGTGAACACTGGAAAAAAATGCAAATTTGTCTCCACCTGACTAAGTTTTCTGATTTTTGACTGAGAGTAAGGAGTTCCGAAACAGCCCGAAACAAAGTTAGTATCTTAGTGGCAGCTTCAACCCTCACTACGCATTCCACCATGAGTGCAAGATATCTGATCTAGTCCGTCCCCAACCAACCGATGATAGCAAATTTTGACCAAATATGCTCCTTTCTTTTCACACTGCCAAATAACACGGTCTCTTCTACCTAAAGTATTGAGAGGGATAAAAAGAATAACTTCAGTGTCGATAGACGAGTGTCAATTGGGGAGAAGTGCTGGGAAATAAGTGTTTCCTTCTCTTCCCTATCATTTACTTAATATTTCTGAGATGTTTATGCTCTCCTCCTTTCTATCGCTACACCGTCTGCTTCAGACTGCACAGGAGGATTTGTGAATAGTTTAGTTGCAAGCAAGATTTCCATCTTGTGGTTGAGATCCATTGAACCTTGCAAAGGTGAAAGGATATGAGAGGCATGGACACTCATTTTCTTTTAGCTAGTACTAGATGATTTATAGCTTTAAGATTCAGCCAGAGGCTGCTTGCTTTAGTTCTACTGACTATTTCATTGGCTACCATATCAATATTCGCTTAGGCGGCACACCATTATGATTTGTTACTGAAATCCAGCTATTTTACTATATTACCCTGGACATTAAGTCTGTTATTGTGTTCCATGGGTGAGATGCGATTAGGGGAAAAGATATGTATGAGAACAGTTAGGTAGCACGAGCTACTTCTGTAGATAATTTTTAGCATTCTAGACAGCAGAGGTTCTCTTCCTTTTGTACACTGCCCCATAGAGCCCAAACTGGTAGATGCATAGTGATTTGTTCAAGTTAGTTCCTTGGTGGTTCATTAAGACTTCTAAATCTTACCTTTGATTGCTGGTCCGTGCCCTTCCGCAAATACTACTAGAAAAATGCCATATCAAGTTCTATAATATTTCATGGCTTGCTAATTCTCTCTGGATGAGAAACCAAAGGGTATCCCTGTATTTTGATGATTAAAAGCAAAGCGCAACTGATTAGTTTGGGCATAGGGAACTGAGGTGGATTTCTCAGCTTGTGGTGCATATGAATGAGTGTATTTGGACAGGAAAACCTTATGAAGAAACTTTGTTTGGATATGGTTGCATAGTCAATCTAGTTCTTCTAGTGCTTTTAGGATATCTGTCTTCATCTATGTGAGTAAAGTTCTGAAAAAGGTTTTAGTAAGTGTGTATAAAATAGAATATACTCTTAAGAGGGGGAAAACTTGCTGAGTAGGGAGCAAATTTTTTGGAGAAACTGGGTTCAGAAGTAGCTTCTCGATGATGTTCGAATTACTTTTCCATAATAAGGCATTGAATTTGCAATTATATCACTCACAATTTTATAACTAGAATTTGAGCAAACCTGCCCTTTTAGGCACCCTGCAGTGAATTGCTCCTAACATCATGTAGATAGTTTAGTGTAGTGGATGAATTCCCTAGCCAACAACCTACCCCCTACCCAGAAAAAGAAGATAAAAGCAAAGGAAAGACGGGAAAAGCAGAAAATGTCAATCTTGTTCGTGCCAATTTATCAGCTCATCTCTTATTTATCATGGTTTTGGAGAAGAAAACATGGGATAAATTCATTTATCAAACAAAAAAAAAAAAATTTTGATTTATGATATGATTTCTTATTTCACATGCTTGTAGGCAAGAGGCGCCCATGGAGGGCATTCCTTTTGTATGGTCCACCTGGAACAGGAAAGTCATATTTAGCTAAGGCTGTTGCTACAGAAGCAGACTCAACCTTTTTCAGGTAACTTGTCTATCCTCAAACACACACTTATTTTATCTGTAGAATACTGTACACACTTATTTTATCTGTAGAATACTGAATATATGATGCTGCCCTTGCATCTTGTATGTATTACTAGTTCACATGAATCTATTATCATGTTCACGTTTTCGTCTAAATCTTAAAAGTTTAAAAAATATTTTTCTTTCCATCTGGTGAGTATGTTTTCATGATCAAGGGAGCATTATTCTGCATCTGCTGCTTCATCTAACTTTGTTTTCAAATGATTTATTTTGATATTGTTGGCATTTCAACAAACATGCGATTATATATTGTTTAATGCAATGTCAATATAATAGTTCTCCCTTTTATTTACTGAGTTTATTATGCGAGGAGCTTCCAACTGAAATGAGCAAATTGATTGTATTCTGCAAGTCTTGTGATGACTGGCTTATGTCTAAATGTCAAGTGCTTGTTGAGGGCATAATACTAACCAAGGGCGGAACCAGGAATTTACGATGCGGGAGGCAAAAATTCTTAAAAAGTTAATTCAGAAATTCTATAACACAATTTCCTTACAGTTCCTTTCCTTTATATGTATATATAAAGTAATTCTACTCTATTACTGAAGATCTCTTAAGTATTTCACATTTTCACTTCCGATGCAACCAAACCAAGTCCAACCACATTATTCACATACAAAAGTAACAAAACCCTCACATAATTTAGGCATTAATGAATCAAAATTTCACAGCAAGTGCATGCCCAAATACTAATGCGGCTTGTGTTAGAATGTATAGATATTACAAGTAATGAGAGACAAAAAGATATATATATATATATATAGTGAAAATACTTGTTGTGGTCTTTTGCTACCATTGAAATGTCAATGTCCTAGAGGAAATGAGGAGCAACAGGTAACATCGAATCAGCATAGGAATTTTTAAATCCCTTGAGAATTCTAGGGTAAGATTTTAGGGTTAATTGGATTTGGGATTTTGGTTTTCAATTTCTCTGCAAATGCAATTCTAATCGATAACAGGGATTAAATGAGTGGATTTTGACTTCAGCTTAAAAAAATTGAAACAAAAATATTTGAGAGATTGGTGGGCTGGCTAAGTGCTATTGGACTGATGGGGGGCTAATGGGCTAAAAATTTTTGTTTTTCTTTTCTTTTTGGGCAATTATTTTGGATATGGGCTTGGACAGCCCTGGACCACAGCCCAGTGCTGCCACCCCCTCATGTCCGCAGCTGATATTATCTAGGTTCGTTGAATATGGTAATAGACTCTTGTGGATATGTTTTTGCTTTCAAATATATTTGCCCGCCCTGAAGAATGGTTCTGGCAACCAACTTTCATTTCTTCAATGTTTTTTCATTCCCGTTATTTTTGTCATGTTTGATGTTTGTATGGTTACTGCGTTGGACGATTGCCAACGAGATTCAGAATCAGAAAGGAATGTTTATTTGAGAATGAGAGCAGAAAATAACCGATTAATGTATCCAGGAACTAATATTGGGGCAGGCAATTAAATGTTTCTGCAACATCGTTTCCTCTTGCTAAATAATTTCCATCCTTTAGAACAGAAGATTTGTAATCGTTGGAGTGGTATTTTGTATTGGGTTCTGAGATTGTCTGCGTTCTGTATACCTTATCTTGAGCCCTCACCTGCATTGACCAGATTGATGTAAAATTTTGGAGTAGATTGTGGGGGTACATTGTTTACTGTAACGCATGAATGTGGAGCTAAGTTCTTCTGTTATTCTTGTGGTTTTACAAGTGCTTTTGTTGGCAGGGTTTTCAAAGGATGGTGACGTGTGAAATGGTTTCTGCTGTACTATTTTTGTAGAATGGCTTAGTTTGAGATTCCTTCCTCATGCATGCCATGATGTGTATGATGGTGCACAGGTTCACTATGAAGTCCTTTGGATCCTCAACCAATACTTGCTTGAGTTTATATAGAAAGACTTGGGTAATGGCAGTTTGAACAGAGTATTTCTAATCTATATGCCAAACTGGTGTACGTTATTGTCTGATGCACTGGCTTCTTGTCTCTCTTCAGTGTGAGGAAGGGTCAAAGTTGAACTTGTGCTATAGCTTCTTGAGTCTTCAATTAATTGCCCTCTGCCTTTTCCTAGACTTCCATTATGAAATTTGATATCATGCTTGACAGGAACTAAAAGATAACAGTAATTGTATGTATTTTATTGAATAATGTCTGAAACTGGCATTGGGAGAGAGATTCGGTGGGTAACTTAATTGTACTCGTTTTCAATTATAATTTATAACCTCTTCTAGGGTGCAATTAATTTTCAACAAGTTTGAGGGCATGAACAGAAAGGCTGTAAGACTGTTCAGTCAGGAAAGGTGCCTAATTGGCGCTCTCATTCTGGGATTCTATTTTATTGTGAAGCATAGCCTCTGTTTACTTGACAAATATGTTGTCAGGTGTTTGCAATAAGAGGATGCAGTTCATCATGCTCTTTTTGTTCTTTTATATGCTATTCTCTATTTCAGATGTTTCAATTATTGAGAACTTAGGCCATTAAGTTGGCAAGTGCCAATTGCTGTTCTTTTGCAGCATTTCTTCATCAGACTTGGTTTCAAAGTGGATGGGTGAAAGTGAGAAGCTAGTTTCAAATCTCTTCCAAATGGCTCGTGAAAGTGCTCCTTCCATTATATTCATTGATGAAATCGATTCCCTTTGTGGCCAACGTGGAGAAGGAAATGAGAGTGAAGCTTCTAGACGAATCAAAACGGAACTGCTTGTGCAGATGCAGGTAATGAATGTCATGCCATGGAAAAAGGATTCTTGTAGCCGACTACAAATTTATTTTGATGTGAATTGAATTTTTTATTGTTGCTGACGTCTCTCGTAATGGCATTCAAACGTTTGACATTTTTTATTCATTTTCTCTGGTATTCTGTTTCTTATCTACTCAAAATTTTAGGGGGTCGGGCACAATGATGATAAAGTTCTTGTACTTGCTGCCACGAACACTCCTTATGCTCTTGATCAGGTAATAGCTAATATTGCTACTCAGGCACAGTGTGGGCCCCCAATAAATGTTTAACGAATAAACATTTTTCTTATAGGCTATTCGGCGACGATTTGATAAACGCATTTACATCCCTCTCCCGGATCTGAAGGCACGACAACACATGTTCAAGGTACGGAACTCATCTTCAGCCTAATGAACAAATGAACAGTTGAATGAAGATTAATACATGCTCTTTTGTATGGATTGTCACTCTTATGCAGGTGCACTTAGGAGATACCCCTAACAACTTGACTGAAAGAGACTTTGAAGACCTGGCTCGTAAAACTGAAGGATTCTCTGGTTCAGATATTTCTGTTTGTGTAAGTGTGTGGGTGATTTATTGAGTGACTGGTGTTAAATAGAACTCTTTTGGATTTTGGGTGCTCGCCCACATTTTTTGCAGCTTATTTGTTGTTTATTTTAATGTTCTTTTTACGAGTTTAACAGGTAAAGGATGTTCTATTTGAGCCTGTACGGAAGACTCAAGATGCTATGTTTTTCATCAAGACTTCTAGCGGTTTGTGGATGCCTTGTGGACCAAAGCAATCAGGTGCTGTCCAGATATCAATGCAAGAGCTTGCTGATCAAGGACTTGCTTCTCAGGTATCACATTGGTGTTTTAACTACTGTTTATGGATTAAACTTCCATTGTTTTTAATAATTATTATAAGGTGAGTTGCTATGTTTGTTATCTCTAGACTCTGTATACTGGCAATGACGTGTCCTATTTTCATCTGAATGGGAAGGCCGGAACAAAACTTTGAACAGCAGCCATAACTTATGATGTTATATGACTACTTTTTCTCCGTTAAAAAAGTCCTGCAAAATTAATGGTTTACAAAATGAAACTTGACAATTCTCTTGGTTTATAATAGAAAATGAATTTTAGCCTGTCTGTAGGGGTGTAAACTGGGCAATGCTGACTGGCATTGGACCTGGACCTGAACCTGGGAGATTTAAATTTTGTTTGATTGGGCTAATGCTGAGCCTTGGACTTTTGGCCCCACTCCACCTCCCCCACTTTTCTTTTGAAAAAAGACAGGACGGTCTTAGGCTTGGCATGGTCCAGCTCAACAGGCGGGCATGCCTTGCCGTGACATGCTGGGCTTTAAGCTTACCGAGCCTGGACCACGTGACCCATTTTTACATCCCTATGCGAGTATGAGAGAATTGGATTACCTTTCTTATCTTATCCCAACTGAATCTATTTTTATTTCGGTACATCTTACTGACTATTGATGAATGCCTTCTGCAGATCATTCCACCTCCGATATCAAAAATGGACTTCAATAAGGTGCTCGCAAGACAGAAGCCTACAGTGAGCAAATCTGACCTCAATGTTCATGAGCGATTCACAAAGGAATTCGGCGAGGAAGGCTAAGAAATTCTCGTGGTGCATAGACTGCTACTATTAATGCAACTTCTAGCATTTGTATTTTTTTGTGCTTTTACCATTTCAAACATAAGCCTCTTCAGGCAGGAAGGTGACACGACTGCCATTTTCCTCCATATGGAGTTGGAAAATGAGCCGACACTTGCTCAAATCGCCTATACTAATTCGTGTACAAACGTCAAAAATATTGCCTGGAAATGATGTTAATATTTATGGATGTGCAATTCTGGTGGCAATCGAATTATATCAAAGATTTATTCCATCATAAGCTATGAAACCTTTTTTCACTTTCTAGGGATAGCAACTGCACAAGTTATTTTCGAATGGAACCTTCTTTTTTCTTCTCTCTTCTATTTTCCTTTGCTATTTGGGAGTGTCAAAATGCTGGCTTTATCCTTCCAATGATATAGCACTTCTTTGATAACTTTTGAATTTAGCACTACGTTCTCATTACGGGAAGCATGTTACTCAAAAGTCGTAACGCTACTTTTTGAATACATTGTTAGAAGTTTTGGGTAATTAGCAAAAAAAAAAAAAAAAAAAGGTCATTTTACAAAAAGTCCTAGCCTTTCATTTTATGACATTTTCATTATTATTTCTACATTTCATTGCGAGAATTAGTCGTTGCCATCGATTGCATACCATCGGCCGTCGCACCGCACTAGCCATGCAACCACTTCCACCCCCATTCACCCACTAGGGATGTCTGTGAGTCAGTTCGGTTTGATTTGGTTCCGTATCATAATTAAATTTTTTAATATTTATAGCAACACTACATAAATATAACTAATGACATTTCATTCGTAACTTTTACAAATTAACGTAGCCCAATTCAAAAATATATAAATAACTTGCAGTCAAATAACATTAATTCAATGCATACAAATACCAAAAAGTAGATATTAATATTAAAATGTCGGTGATCGATATCAATAATTCATTTGCTTCAAGCGGCATGTCTGCATAAAGAAAATGAAATATAAATTAAAAGTTATAAAAATAAAATATTTTTAAGTATTTGTGCTTTAAAATTAAAATTATGAAATGATCTGATTTATTTAATTAATTTGTTAATTTATTTAGAAAAATAAAATAATTTAATTAATTCAATAAAAAAAATTAAAAAATTATTTAGTTTCGGTTCTTGGTCTAGACCCGAGACCCGACTCAAATTCATCGTTTCTCAATTCGGATATTCGTTCGGATATTTAACTTATGAAGAACCGCTCAGTTCAGTTCGAAACTTTTGGACACCCTTATCACCACCCACTGTCACACTCGAAAGCATATAATGCGGCTCCACAGTGCGTGGGCAAATGGGGATCACATTGGAGTGCAAAATTTGAGGATCAGGAACATCAATTGGTGGAATTGAAGCATAATCCATTGTCATACCAATTTGCTGTGGGTACATTTGAGTCCAATTAGTGAATTAACATCAATTGGATAACCAATTGGAATAGAAGAGGAACCGGGTAGCGTACAAATTGGGGAGTTCACAAGTGGCACTGTTGGACCACGAATTGAAGCAATTGGTATTGGACCCATAGTTGTAGGAGACTATTGAAGGTTTGCCTGTTGACTTTGACCCACCCCAGCCCCATTCATTGGAAGTGACAGAATGTTCTTGCCTTGTGAAATTGCTTCGCGATTTGAGCATAGTGAAATTGGTATATTAAGTTGAAATTGATGAAGACCCATTGTTGTAATAGGTGGAGCATTAGGCGGGGATGTCGGAATGGGTGGTCCGCGACCATGGGACCCATAACCAACTTTGGAATTGATGGAGGAAGCAAACCAGTCAGATAGAATTTCTTCTAAATTTTGAATGGTTAAATGATTTGTTTGTGAAATTGATTGATGGGAAAGTGTTTGTGAGTTAAACTCGCCGATGAGGAGAGCATTTTTCAACGATTTAGGTAGCGGTGGGTGGTGAATTGAGTATGGACCGCCAGTAGCTCCATTCCCGAATGGAGATTTCACAATTTCGACTTGGGTAGTGGTTTCTTATTTGATTTTTAATTATACTAGTGGTGCATTGTGCATTGCACGATTACAATTATTTTTTTCTGAGTGATATTGTTAAAATGAGAATCCACTTTAGGATATATATATATATACACACACACACACACACACATTAAATAATGTGCTTGCTCATTCGTATTCACTAGCATAGAATCCGGAAGTACAAAATTTCCTTAGTGTTGCAAGCATATTCCCTAAAAAATTCAATAGAATGCAAACAAATTAAGTATTGAGTCTTTACTTAGACTTGCAAAAGTTAAGAGTGCAATAGATTCCATCATGTAGTTACTTTACATACATTAACATAATACACTTTGCATGTTCAACACATAAAAGTAGTTTCCAAAAACAACTAAAATATATTAGAAAACTATCCATACAAAACCAATTTTGTCCTAGAAAGCATTTAAAATAATTGTAGTATAACGTAGTAGTAATATATACAAAACTCGAAATGAAAAAAAAAAAAAAAAGTTTTGCTACTGTTTCGTTAGGCGTAAAATCCGCCACAAGCAACCTCACCCTCCTTTGTAGTAACAAACTGCGAGATTTCAGAATTAGATTAAAGAACAAAGGACTAAAGGTTAAAATGTTACCAACAAAATGAAATTCTGGAGTTATTTGCACCCATTTTAATGGCAGCACAAGACAAGGAAACAAAAGCAATTGAAGTTAATTATAACATCCAGCTTATTACACTGTACATTAAAACAATTGTTTGGAGTCTGAAAGCTTCAAAATCACTAAAATTAATTACTCATGATAATATGTTCAAACACAAGTTTAGTGACAGAAACTTCAAAGAATCAAATTCTTGTAATTGTAGATCATATTGTAAAACATATATCATAATAAAATCAAAACAAAAAAAATTAAAAAACAAATCCATGAAAAATTATAACATCATGATTTATTAACTAAGCATCATAATAATCTGCAATTATGACTAAATTAATGAAGAAAATAAATTATGCAGAGGAAGAAACGTTACTTGTTTATCCAAAAGTCAAATTTCGGAAATCACAGAGGTCAAAGGTTTATTTTAGGAGATAGTATCAACAAAAAAAAAAAAAGAACATTTAGTTGTAGTTAGAGCAAACTCAAAACCAAACTGCATTACATCATAGAATGTTACCTACACACATGCGATTGTCAATGCTCTCAAAGAATCCAAAATCAGATAAGTATTATGGGTTAATATGTACACCTGCAAAAACAACCTCACCTTCCTTTGTAGTAACAAATCATCAGATTTGATGATCGGATAAAATAACAAAGGACTAAAGGTTAGAATGTCACAAACAAAATGGAATTTTGGAGTTACTTGCACACATTTTAAGATAATAATCTCTTTGAATCACTAAGGTCCTTTTTTGCTAATATTCCCATAGCACTGATATGCAAACTCTAAAATATAAAACACTCACTCAAATATGGACTAAACATGTACTAACATGTACTTATTCGTTGCTGCTAAAATATAAAGATACCTCCAAATATCAAACAATGACCAATTTAATACGAAATCTTGATGTAGCGATTTTCAGTTAGAATAAAAATGTGTTGCTACTCACTAAGCATTCCCCAACAACCAACATCTGCAAAGAACAAATAAGAAATTAGTGAAAAATGTAAATAGATTAAACTAAAGAAGAAATCAAACCCTACTCAATTTACTTCAGACATTCAAATACATGGGAGGATCTCAAAGCTTTCTTCCAACCTCTACAACCT
This sequence comes from Fraxinus excelsior, assembly GCA_019097785.1. Lineage (NCBI taxonomy): Eukaryota > Viridiplantae > Streptophyta > Magnoliopsida > Lamiales > Oleaceae > Fraxinus > Fraxinus excelsior. Next base: position 15,344,216 of record CM032626.1, read on the forward strand.
GCTAGGCCTGTCGATTAGTTAACCTATTACCTCATCTCACAGTTCTAACCATTAAAAGGAAAATATTTTACTTTCTTTTTCTCTCTTTTCCATTCTTCTTTGGCGCTAGAATTTACCAGTATTTTTCTCATCTGTCAAGTTAACCATCTAATTAAACTCATTATTTTCATTCAAAAATGTATATTTCCTTCTCCCTAAACCTCCTAAATCAATACAAAAAATGAACATATTTTGCAGCCTAGCAAATAATTCCACGAAGTATATAAACAGAAAAATAATAGCTAAATTTAGTTCAATTAGGCGCGTTAGTTAGTGGAAATTAATGGAGGAAAACCCCATAAAAAATATTTAAGAAAATAGTAGCTAAATTCAATTCAAGTAAACACATTAGTAGATGAAAAACAAGGGGAAAAACCCAAGTCAACAAAATAAATTAATAAAATCTTTCTTTACAAAATCACAATATAATCAATAAATGCATGTATAATTCAAGATTATATCAAAGCAAATACAAGAACATATGAAAAAAAGGTGTATAAATCTACACGAATACAGAGAAAAGAAAAGGGGAAACTCACTCTTTGGTTACAGCAATAACGTTATCAATACATCGTTGCATTGCTGCTTAGATTATGTGTTATTCAAACTCAATCTAGCTCCAATTGGATTTCTTCTTGATGTTGCTAAAATAGACACACAAGAGTATCCACCCAACAACAATCTTGTTCTATTTCGTGCACACTGAATCCATTAGATTGCAAATTCAGAACAGCGAACAATAAATTTAAGATCAGACCGGGGAAAAAGGAATGACGAGAATAATGACAATTGACGAGAAAACTAAGGTATATGATCATAATTTCACATCCAAAGTTGCATCCCATTGGCATTTCATTTCTTTGTTAGTGTCGTGGGCACATTGCATTGAAAGCACAAGATTGGCTAATCAAGAGGGTAGTGAATTGGTTTATAAATTTTTTTCGTTAACTACTCAAGATTTTAAATTAATGATCACACGAATGATAATGAAATAAATTAAACACAAATAAGCACGTAGATGAACTGATATAAACTTGCACAAAGTAAAGACGTTAAGTAAAAAGGGTTAGAAAGTGCAAACGATATAATATGGAGGTTCGATCCAATGCAATGATCTACGTCATCGTTACCGAGCTCCCTGTCACGAGTACGACCTTTTTTACTATGTTGATTGACTTGTGGTGTAATCCAACCCTTTACAACGCTTCCGGCGACTTACAACTAATGATCACCGATTTTTTTACAATGTTGAGCTTTCCGAGACTTCAACACGATCCACAATTCAAAAATGAATTTACAAGTGAAATCTTCTCTTCTTATTGAATGATAGAATCAAGGTTGATAACAAGAAGAGAAGAGGCAAACACTTCAATAAATGTCAATAAGTATAGGTCAAAGTGTTTTATGAAAAACTTCTTGAAGAACTAAAGATTTTCACAAAATTAATCACTCAAAATTTTTTCAAGAGTTTAATGCTTTTGATCTTCTTAAAGATGGAGAATAGAGTAGTTGTGATCAATAAAAGTCCCACTTTAATGCTCAAGAATTGTTGATGCAAGTGGAGAAGTAGTGAAGTATTTATAACACTCAAACGGTCAAAATCTATGGCGTACCGGACGCCCGGTAAAATACCGGATGATCAATTAGTTGTTATTTTTTGTCAGAAAATTAGACTGTTTGAAAAATGACCGTTTGATCCATTTTGGTCATACCAGGCGTCCAGTACTGCCTGAATTGCTCGAAACGTCCTCGTTTTAAATCATGTCAAATGTAAGTGTTGGATGGACATTTTAAAATATTTTTCAAAGTATTTATCATATTTAAAAATATGTGTTACTATTTTATTTTTCTACTTTTTGAAAAACATAATTTTCAAATAAAACATTTTTGTCGTGAATTGTAAAATCAAAACTTTGAGCTCGTCACGATGTATTGTCAAGTATTAAAATGTTTTACCTTTATATATAATCACGAAACGTCCAAGTACTTAGTTTGAACAATTTGACGTGCATTGCTTGACGATACTTCGACTTTTGTCTCGATTTTCGTTGAAACAACTTTTTGCGAGGTTTGCAATATCATTCTCCATGGTATCGATTGTTTGATCTTGTTTCCATGTTGGCTATTGTGTGCAAATTACTTGGCCTAGAACTTTGTGCTATCGAATATTTTCATTTGCGATAATCACTTTGACCACTTAAAATCAATTTGTTAGTAATAAACATAATTTGTTTGTGATAATCAAAACAGAACTTCAACCATAGGTCAACATGCATAATGCAGCATTCAAAATTTAGCAAAATCGGCTCACGAGGAAGAAAATAATTAATACTCCCTACTTATCATTTGAAAGCACTTTATAGTTTGAAAAATAAAAAATTAAAGGTTAACAACAGAAAGAAAATTATGAATTAGTAAAGGACTATATAGAAAACACTTGACATCAACTAATTAACTGATGGCCAATTGAAAAAAAGTTAATTTACCAAGCAATTACAAAGTCAGTGAGGCTTTGCAGATTTCATATGTTACTATCTAGACTTAAATTTCTATACAATTCAAGAAAAATGGAATTACATTAAAGTCCGTGCACGTGAAATCGGAAAGAGAAAAAACCTATTAACACAGCAGTAGTAAATTACAATTTTTTCTTTCAGGCAAAATATTGTAAATCAAATTGAATTCCATCTACCCAGTCAAATTCAATGGTAAAAATCCTCCAACACCTACTTGGGAAAATTAAATTTAATAATTCAAATAGGATTTTCCACAAATAATAATCAACCTTGCAGCGCTGCTCAATAAATAGAAAATTCAACAGTTTCCTCTCTCGAGTTGATCTTTTTTTCCACGGGAAAAATACAAGAAACACGCAAAATTGAAACATAAAATTCGGAGATCAAACTTAAAAGTTAATTCATTAAGCTTCAATTGGACAGAAAAATGAACCCAGAATTCAAAATCAGTTCAATAATAGCATTTAAAGGACAGCTTTGGCCAATCAGTATGGGTATATTACCAAACCCATTTTTTAACAGTTTGGTTGATAAATTCACTGCCCTATTTAGCAAAAAAATTTAAAGATAAATTAAAACATTTGCTCAATTAGCAAACATAAAAAGTAATAAAATGCTCAATTTCTTTAGCAATTGGGAATTTCCTAACAAGATTTCGGCCAATACGAATGTATATTCAAATAATTTGCACAATGATTATAATAGTACAAGAAAATGCAATCAGTATGCACCAAAAGAATTTCCAACGCCAAAATCGTATCGAATGACCCAGCCTTTGCTTGTACCTAACACAATCACATCATTCCCAGCAGCCATACACATGATCTTTCCTCGACCCTTCGCGGCGTACCTTTCTAGAAGGTCCACTGAGAGCACCTGCCTCCTCTGCTCCATTTCGTAAACTCAATAATTCACAAAATCAAAAGCAAGTGAACTTCTGCTTCTGTAGCTCAGGGAATTAAACGAATGTTGTAAAGAATATACCAAAGAAATTCGTTTAGTGCTGGTAAAATTTAATTGACGCAAAACTTTGAGACAATATTAATGTGGGTAATAGTATCCATTAGATTTGTCAAGGAAATCGAGGCTAATATTTTATTGATCTTACAATGTAGGATCACACTTAAAGTGGAAGAAATTTGTGGAATTCGTCAGGGTTTCAAAAGGGAGAGACGAAATCGCGAGAGAGAGGGAGAGGAAAGAAGCATAGAGAGAAACCCAATGGGAGAAAGAGGAAAGTGTACAAAGAAATTGAGTTCATAGAAGGCAAAAAAGCAAAATGTAAAAATATCTTCTCTTTTTCGGCTCAACTTTGATGGCTCGGCTAAACGGTTGGCTAAAAAATTGGCCATATGGCGAGGAACAGTAACTTCAACCTTCCTCTTTTATATATTGTTAAAGGATAAAGGATATTTGTAGCCCATTTGTAATTTTTTGAAAATTTGGGCTATGGTTGTAATAAGTTCTTTATTTTTTCTTTTGCCTGTGTTTGGTACATATTAAAATTTTCATTTTCATTCTTCTACCCATTTTTAATTACATATTCTTCAATATAATAATGTTTTTCATCACATCAATAACTTTTCATTTTTTTTTCAACCACACATTCTCCATCAATCTAATATTCCAGAATACATTCTTCCAAAATAATGTGGCTCAAAAACACCCTTTATGTTCTTTTTGTTTTTTTAAAATAAGAGAGTATATTTATCATTCCATAGTTTTAATTGAGAAAATGGATGAAAATAATGATTTTTGCAATGAAAGATAAAAATAATGAGGAAAATGTCAAAAAATGAAATTTAGGGACTTTTTACACAATAATATTGAAAAGTATGGACGTTTTGTACTAATTACCTGAAGTTTTTTTTTTTTTTTTTTGTGGTTCGTTAACTCTTGAATATTTGATATCTATTGATTGATCTCTTAAGATTTCATAGCGGAGTCCCTATGAAATACTAGTCTAATTCTATTCTTACAACAGCCTATTTCATAAACAGAACCCCTTTTCTACTCGTAAAACACAAAACTCCCTTTGAACTCCTTTTCAAACCTAAACTTACCTATTCTCATCTTAAAGTCTTTGGTTGTTTACCTTTTACCTCTACACTCACTCATAACCAATACAAATTTGATGCTAGAGCAAGGAGGTGTGTGTTTTTAGGTTATCCCTTTGGGATTAAAGGTTACAAACTCTTAGATTTGGATTCAAACAAAGTTTTTATTTCTCGAAATGCTGTTTTTCATGAAAACATCTTTCCTTGCAAAACCACAGATGCTGTCACTCATCCTTTTTTACCAACCTTAACTGAAATGCCTTTTGCTAAATCATCAACCATTGATTTAAGATTCCTATTAAGCAAACTCCTTCTCTCCATGATTAACCTTCAGATTCTTCTGACGAACCATCAGCATCACTGAGTCCAATCCTATTGTTATTGTTTTGGCCCTGTAATGAGAACTTATTATGATGAGAAGCCTGACCCATTTTCAGTGTGCAACCCGACAGCCCAATACACTTAATCTCAATGGCTGAGATAGAAACATGTGGATGTGCTGCGATCGTTGGATGGCATGACTGATTGCATTATTGGCTTGACTATCTCATTTTCTAATTCATTCGAGACTCTTCTAGGGTTTTCTTATCTGTGTCTCTCTATGTTCTCTCTTAGAAAACTCTTGATTTTCGCATGTAATCTTTGAGTTTAGACGTTCTTGGTGATCTCTAGTGTAAATTGAGACTTGGGTTATGTTTTCTGTTCTTGTGTGGGCAGTAACTTTTGGTTACTCTATGTAATCGTATTTTAGGGTTTCTTTGAGAGATTATTTTTGGGTCTGAGGGCAAATCCTTTGTGGATCTACTAAACTGTAACTTGATCTTGATAATATTTTTGATTTCTAGTGGATTGGAGTGATAATCACTTTGGTGTATGCTCAACGTGGTGATTAGCCCTAATTGGGTGAACATCCGGGCTTTAGGATGAAAAATCCTTGGTGTTCTTTCTATTTTCTGCGTTATTATTGTGTTTTGGGGCCTGTATAATACCAACAGTGGTATCATAGCTCTTCAATCTCCAAAAGGTCTTCGGTCTGACAATTTTCTTAGTGTTCTTGATGAACCTAGCTTAAGATTTAAAGAGATCTTTATTGGAAACAGTTTGATTCTCATTCTTGACAGAGTTGGTAAAATAGTTCTGGTTTTCACTATTTTACATTATTAGTCAGAGGCATTGGGTAACGAGTTTATAACCCTATCTTTTGTTAGTTTTGTTCGAACTGTAAATCTTTCTCGATCTCTTGATAGAACCCTCCAGGATCTTCCTTTGTCTAGGGTTTCATTGAGAACCCTAGAATCTGAGGGACTTGAATTAACGGTTCTTCAAGATTACTTGAAGTTATTACTATTCGATTTTTATCCTTACTATTGTTTGAACAAGATACTATGTTTCTTGTTGTTTGCCTATCTGATTTGTCAAACTATGCACACTTGACTGATATAAATAATTATTGCATCATCTATTTTTATCAATATTTGTTCATTAGTTTTCTGTACTCTGTCTGTGATTACAACTCACTTGATACTGCATCTGTTTTCACCTTGTCACGGTTTTCATTGCGTCTCATTGTCATAAATGGGTATTACTAAGGTTGATGTTGATGTTTGGAATTGGAAAGGAGAATTTACTTTATGAAGCAGAAAAATGAAAGCCCTATTAATTCATTTTAAATGTGCTAAGGCTCTCGATGAATCTTGGGGGCCAGAAGTTGCTGATAATAAAATAACTGAACAAATAGAAACTGCATGGAGCACTATCTTTCTGCATTTATCTGATAGTGTCATTAGAGATGTAGGAGAGACTGCGACTGCAGCTGAAATATGGGCAAAACTTGAATCTCTTTATAAGACTAAATCTCTTCCCAATAAATGGTACTTGTAGAAACAATTTTTTTAGTTCAAGTTTGATCCTAATTGTGACCTTGAAAATAATCTTGACGGATTCAATAAACTTTCACTTGACCACACCAATAGTGGTGAAAAACTTTCTGATGATCAACACTTTGTAGCCTTATTATCTTCTTTACCTGAAAAGTATAAAAATCTAAAAAATGCTCTTGAATATGGAAGAACCACTGTCAGTGTTGATATTATTGTTTCATCCTTACGAAATAAGGAAATTGAATTTAAAAGTGATTTAAAAACCTCCTCAAGTGGAATTGGCTACAATGTTAAAGGATACAAATTTTCAAAGAAAAACAATAATAATTTTTCAAATAAAGGTTTTGGAAAACATAAAGATTTCTCTGGAAACTTTAACAGTGGCAAATCCAAATTCAATAAGAACAACAATAAGGCAAAACGAAAGAAATGTTACTTTTGTGGAAAAATTGGACATTTATAAAAGATTAACACAAAAGAATTGATGAACTGAAAAATACCCACAATATTGATGGTGGTGCTACAATAGCTTATGAAGAAGCCGCAGCCACCAATGGGTAGGTCTATGTGACCTTTCAGTCATCAACTAAAATAGATTGGATTCTTGATTCTGGGTGCACTTTTCACATGACACCTTATAAAGAATACTTTACTGATTTGGTTGAGGTTAGTGGAGGACAAGTGATATTGGGAAATGAGTTTTCTTGCAAAATAAAAAGCATTGGTAGAACTGTTTTGAAATTAGAAAATGGGAATGTACTGATTTTGAATAAAACAAGATACAACCTTGACCTAAAGAGAAATCTTATTTCTTCAGGAACTCTTGATGATGAAGATTTTAATACTATCATAAATAAAGGTATTTTAACACTTCAAAAGAATTTTTCAAAAATCATTCGAGTGGAAAAATCTAATGGGATTTATACCATGCAAGCTTCACCTTTTCAAAACAAACCTATTAATGCTACAATCTCTTAGTCTGACCAATCTGAACTTTGGCATAAAAGACTTGGACACATTAATGATAAGAATATGCACATTATTAAGAAACAGGGTCTTTTGGGGAATGGAATAATAGAAAAGATGTTTTTTGTGAACATTGCATATTTGGGAAACAAAAGAAATTATCTTTTGCTTCAGGCAGTCACAAGTCTATATCTATTCTTGATTACTTACATGTTGATTTGTGTGGACCTGTATCTGTGTGTATATATTCTGGTTTTAAATACTTCTTGCTGATTATTGATGATTTTTCAAAGAAAACTTGGTTTATGCTTTTGAAAAATAAATCTGATACTTTCAAAAAATTTGTAGAATGGAAAACTCTTATTGAAAATCAAGCAAATAAATGTGTTAAAGCTCTTAGAACTGATAATGGCCTTGAATTTTACAATGAAGAGTTTGATAACTTCTGCAAAATAAATGGGATCCTTAGATATAAGACTGTTACCTATACCCCTCAACAGAATGGCCTTCCTGATAGGATGAACATGACTCTGCTAGAAAAGGTCATATGTATGTTGATAAGTTCAGAACTACCAAAATTATTTTGGGGGGATGCAGTTAAAACTGCTTCATATTTGATAAACAAATGTCCTACTAAATCCTTAAAATTTGATACCTCTGACCATGTTTGGAATGACAACACTGTGGACTATTCAAAACTGAAAGTTTTTGGTTGTGCTGCCTATGTACATCAGAATGAGGGTAATTTAGAGCCTAGGTCTGTAAAGGATATTATCTTAGGATATGGTGAAGGTGTTAAAGGCTTTGGAGTGATTGAGTTCTCTAGGTGGTTACAGAGTCATCATTGGAAAAAATATTGTCTTTAATGAGTTAGATATGCCATGTTTTAAAGGAAAAGTACCTGCTGCATTTGAAATTGATCAAAATAAAACTATTTTAGAAATAGAACTTTTTCAGACAGATTAACATTCTAGAAATAAAGATCAGTTTAAGGTGGAGCCTGATCAAGATCTAACTGATGAAAATGAACCCAACATTGAGGCTGAACCTGATGACTTAAACCCAAACCAACCTGCAGATCCTTTAGATGATTATAATCTTGTTAGAGATAGAGTCAGAAGAGAAGTTAGACCTTCATCCAGATATAGTGACCCTGAATTTGTTACTGCCTTGAATGTTCAAAATTTTCTAGATAATGACCCTAGTACTTATGAAGAGGCCATTGGCAGCAAGCATGCCAGTTTATGGCTTGATGCTATGAAGGATGAAATGTGCTCACAAAAATATGTTTCAGATTTAAATCACTGCAAGTGCACAGTTCATTGACAAGTAATAAAGTGAAAATCCTAGAATTTTGAATATCGTTCCCACGATGATTTGATTTAACTTGATTTTTATTATCGCAACATTAATCGAATCTATTAAATTTGAGAGAAGTTTTTTTTCAATTTCTATGATTAAACTAAAACTAGCCTACAAATTAATATAAAATTACGACTTAAATGCAAAAATGGTGTTTCAATGCAAAAGATTTGAATGAAATTAATGTATGAAAAAGCGCACTAGGATCCCGAATCACCAAGCAAAGTTTCCTTTTTAACCCTTATTTCACAATTTGATGACACGATGAATTGATCGAAGAATCAATATTTTTAACTTATCCAACAATCTCTTTCGAGTATAATTGAACATATTCTAGTATACAATTTGACTATATTTATATGACAAATGCAATATACAAGAATGCATGACATTTTGTAAACACTTAGAGATTCACGTAAAGCACAACGGTATATTTCTATCCCTTATGAGACCTTACAATGATTTATACCTTGTAAAATCTATTTCCTTCTTTCAAATGCATAAAATAAATCACCCAAACTCACATAATCACATGAATTAATTATGGAGGCAAGAAAGCATATATAAATCATTCAACAAAGCCGTTAACGTTTAAACATCAAATTGCAAAATAGAGGATTAAAAGATCACAATGAGAAGTTCATCGTTCACCTAGTACATTGAGAATATAGCCTAGCATGGATAAGATTAAAGAACAAGAAAAATATTTAGAAGAAGATATCACCAAATTCTTGAATTTAAATTTTGCAATCTTGAATTTTCGAGTGAAATTCCTCGTTTTTGTCTTCTTCCTTGCTCTTCAATGCATTTTTCTCTCAAATAATGTGTAACCTTAGTGTTTGGACGATTTTTAGTTTTTATAGTTGTCTTAGATTCCTTTTCATAAGAGTTTGAGCAAGAAAATAAAACCAGAAAATTCACGCTAAAAACCTTCCATGCGGCCGCATGGTTATTTTCCATGCAGCCGCATGGAACAAACTTTTCCTCACTTTTTTCCCTACTACCATGCCTGCGGCCGCATGGTAGAGTGACTTTTCCACCGGACATCTTTCAGTACTTTGTAATCTTTGAGTCTAGATGTTTTTGGTGATCTCTAGTATAGATGGAGGCTTGGGTTGTGTTTTCTGTTCTTGTGTGGGGATTAACTTTTGGTTACTCTATGTAATTGTATTTTAGGGTTTATGTGAGAGATTATTTTTAGGTCTGAGGGCAAATCCTTTGTGGATCTACTGAAATGTAACTTGATCTTGAGAATATTAGTGGTTTCTAGTGGATTGGAGCGATAATCACTTCGGTGTATGCTCAACGTGGTGATTAGCCAATTGGGTGAACATCCGAGCTTTAGGGCGAAAAATCCTGGGCGTTCTTTCTATTTTCTGCGTTATTATTGTGTTTTGGGGCTTGTATAATACCAACATTCATCTAACCAACTTGAAACCTCTACAGAATCTCCTCAAAAAAATTTCACGATTTTTCATCATTGTCTAGAGGTTATTTGGGCATCACTAAAATATCCAGCAACACATTTAATATACAGTGAAGGAATTTCTCTCAACTTGATTCCTCTCTCTGATTTTTCTACTCTGATTGATTTTTCTTGTACTCTGGTGCTCAGAATAGCTTCTACTTCTTTGAAATCCGAGTATCTCGTCTATCCTTCCTCCAATTATTAGCGCCGCTCATCTTTTCACGTTAGATTCAGATAATCACAGAGATGAATTGGATGAATAAATGTGAAAATTTTACACGAATAGGGGGGGGGAGTTCGTGTATGTGTATAGGGTTGTAAAGAGAGAGTGATAGAGGATTTGGGGTAGATAGAGAGTTAACGAAGGCAGGCTGGACTCGGAGTTGGAGGTGTGGAGAAGTTTTCCCGCGCTTTGTATAGGCATGCTGAGAAAATAACATTGGATGTCACCCAACTCATAAGTTTATTTCATGTTAGTCATTAAACTTTGATTTATTTCAATTTGAACACCCAATTTATAATTTTATTTCAATTTAATCATTGAACTTCATAATTGATCCAATGCATGGACTAGCAATTGTTTGATGTTAAATATGCAACTTTGACCAACACGAAAAGTTCGGACAGGTGCATTGTGAACCGTAAGTTTGCAAAATGCTTTCAATTTGTTTTGTAAACTAAGTGATCAAGTCATACAATCCATAAAACATGTGGAATTGGCCATTCAATTCGGTCACGTTTATGTGCAAAATGTCAAGTTGAAGTAAAAATATAAGTAGAATGAACGAATTGAAAAAAACAGTTGGCTGATCATTGTTGCCAAGGACAACCCTTCTTTCTCATTTCCAAGGTATCTACCAAAAATTAAATTATAGAGTAAACAAATTGTAATCAGTAACAAACTGAGTTAGGGTTAGTAAAAAATTGTACTCAAGCTCTTCAAACCATGCTGATGTAACAAATTGAGTTAGGGTTAGTATTAAGCCCTTGTTCGATCCACATTATTTTTAAAATACATTTTTCTCTTCCTTCTTTTCAACCATATATTATTCAATAAAATAATATTACACGAAAATTCAAAAAATTTCTTTATTTTTAACCACACATTCTCCATCAATCTACTATTCTAAAATGCATTTTTTTGCTAAAAATGGGGTTCAAACAGGCTGTAAATGAGACATCATTTTTTGAAAGAAAAATTTAATAAAAGTCAAGTTTTGAGTTTATGCCATTATATTTGACGACATTGATTGATGACAATTTGTACATATCAATTTTTTATGGGCGTCCATGAATAGGATGATCCGCGATGTAACATTAATCAACTTTAGTGAAAAATAAGTGAAAAATATACTTTAAGCACCAATTTGAAATCTCGTACACTCTTCACTAACATTTATGAAATCAACTGAAGGATAAATAAGTAAAAACTTAAAGTTTAATGAGAAAATAAAGAAAAAAATTAGAGTTGAACCTATATTTCCGAAGCCCACATCAAATCTCAGTCCCATTCAAATCAGGGCCACATTTCCTAAGCCCAAGGATAGACTATGGATCGCTTTCAGCATGACTCAATGGCAATTTCGAAAATGAAAATGATTCGTCCCAACCAAAACCCTAGATATAAATAACACCTCGAGCTCAAACGGGCAATTTTCTTCTTTAACAAAACCCTAAGGGAAGCGCTATTTCCAGGTGACCCCCGTCTCTCTCTACGCAGGAATTTCACTCAATATATTCGTGTGTATATGTAGTTTCGACGTTTACGTATTCGTGTTTTGGTTGTTGTGGATTGATCTGTTTGTTTTTCTCTGTCTCTAAAACTGGTCAGAAATGAAGGTTGTTGCAGCTTACTTGTTGGCCGTGTTGGGTGGCAACGCCTGCCCTTCTGCCGATGACCTGAAAAACATCCTCGGTTCAGGTTCAAATTTAGATATACATACACATTTGTTTTTTTATATTTGCATACTCGTACACATCTGTGACTGCCCGAGGATATATATTTATCTGTTTGCATTTGTTTTGTATTACGTACAATTTTTGTTACGTAGTGTCCTCGTGAATCCAATATCTGTTTGTAGATTCAAGAATTTGATCCTATGACACCCGAATCTGAATTAAGTTTCCTGAATCGAATTTGCTCGTGTTTTGCTGTCCTGAAATTGGTATTAGAAAAAATTCCTTCAAATAAATATTACCTAAATCGATTTGAGTTCGCTCTATACATTTTCTTTGAAGATGTTGGTATGACAAAACACTAATGTAATTGTTGCAGTTGTGAATATTTTCTCGACCTTGTTTCTGAGTTTCTTAAAGATTATGCACAATGGAAAATGAATGTGGATCGCGTAGGTATACATTAAATCTGGTGGATTTATGCTCGTTCGCTAATTTGGATGGGAGATTCTTGTTTCTCATGAATCTGTTGTGGGAGATTGTAATCAGGATTCGATTTTCTGTGGTTAAATCTCATAAAGCCTAAACAAGAGTTTTTAATATGCTCTTTCGGGGTTCTAGGCTAAAAATAGCTAGGTTCTTCTGGTAATTTTTTACTGATAGCTACTTACTAAGCACACAGAGTGTTTTTTACAAATTACTCAACTTCAACAATATCGAGTATAAATTATTACATTTTTTGGGCCATATTTATGTAATCTGAAAAAGTCACAATTGTGTTTGAAAAACATCTCAAATTATTGGCGTCAAACTAGATCAATTGAAACATTTCAAGGATAACTGATTACTTTTTTCGGGAGATTTTCTTTCAATACTTGGTGTATGTAATCTGAAAATGCTAGTTAAAATTGTGTTAAAATAAACCGAACTTTAACAGTGTCAACCTAGATATTTATGTTATTTTGGCTTTGTTTGTTGTGTCAATTCTCGGTCTGTGTACTCAGAATCAGTTAATTTTTCATTTTTCGTTGCATACATGTTGTGATCAGTTGTTTTCAAAATATCTAGCAGTAGCCCTAATTGTTTAACTTCTTTTGTTCAGTTGGAGCTGAGACTGATGATGACAGGATTGAGTTGCTCTTGTCTCAATTGAAGGACAAAGATATTACTGAAGTGATTGCAGCCGGAAGAGAGAAGTTGGCTTCAGTTCCTGCTGGCGGTGGCGCAGTTGCTGTAGCTGCACCTGCTGCAGCAGGCGGTGCTGCTGCCCCAGCTGCTACTGAAACAAAGAAGGAAGATAAAGTTGAAGAGAAAGAAGAGTCGGATGATGTAAAATACAGCACTTCATTTTTTTTCGTGACAGCTTTTTCTTTTCTTGGATCAATTTATATGCTGAAGAGAAATTTAATATTGTGACTTCTGTTTCTATGGTTGCAGGATATGGGCTTCAGTCTCTTCGACTAGAAACTGTGAAACAGGAGGAACCGATTCTTTTGAAGTTATTGTCCTTTCAAGTTCATTTTAGAAAGTTTTCACATTGTTCTTGATTTTGGATCCAGAATTTTGTTGTCAAGTTTACTATTTGTTACAGATATTGGGATATAATATTCTCAAGTTTTGAGTTTATATTGTGATGTTTGTAGTCATGATTTTTTCTCCCTCACCTATCTTTTAGTTTTAGTTGGATGAATCGCTATTTGCTTAATTTAACGACTGGCGCGCGATTGATATTGTGGGTTTGGTCCGAACATTTAAATATGGTCCGGTCACGAATGAGAAGGAAACCCAGCGCCGAATGATAAACGGGGTGGGGATGGAGTTCATAGTTTCCGAACACGTCACGAGTTATAAGTTTGTGTGTGAGTCACGTTATTTTGGAAGAATATATTGTTAAATAGTTGATGGATGGAGAATGTGGTTAAAAAAAAAAAAAAATTATTGATGTGATGGAAAATATTATTTTATTAAAGAATATGTGGTTGAAAATAAGTAGAAAAATGAGAATAAAAATTTTAATGTGTACCAAACGGGGGCTAAATAATTAATTAATTATATTAAAAATTAATTAATTAAATGGGATGGTAAATGAAAAAATAAAGTTCAAAAATTGTAGATGAGATGGGAATCGTAATTGTGTCTTTATTCTCGCTCTATCCTATTGTCATTCCTAGCTAAAATTAAGAATCGATATGTCCAATTGTCATCTCTAGCTTAAAAGTTAAAACCAAGAATAAGTAGCCATATTCAATTAGAATTGATTCTCCTATTTTTTGAAACTTTTACGTCTTATTAGATCACCGAAGAATCAGAAAATTTGTTGTCTTCAATATTAATTTATATTTATGTTTTTTAGATTTTGATAAAGTAATTTATCTAATTTTGTAAGCCTCAGTTTGGTCCCTAATTTTAGTGTTATTATGCAGTTTTATCTAAATATTACACACTCAATTCATGAGTTTTCCATTACGACTTTCAGACAAAGTTCACATTCCATAAAACCGTTCTCATCTTTCCCTCTTTCTTTTTAGCACATGTTTGAGCTCCAATTTTTTTTTTTTTTTTCCAAAACTCATTTTCAAGCACGCACTATTTCAAAACCAGTTTTCTTGATATTAATTTTTTCAATTTCTTGTATGTAACTAATTGTTGCTTTTAGATTCTATTTAATGTGTATGTTGTAAATTCACATGTGCCTCTTACTGCTCTTAAATTAATTTTTCCTCCTAGTTTCTTAATTTTTTTTTTCTTTCAATGTTCAGTTGTTCTCAATTTCTTATTTTCTGAATTATACAACACCGTATACAGGTTATTTAATTGCTGTCATTCTATGAACCTAAGAGATAATAATATCAATTCACAAGGTAGGGTGCTGATTTTTGTTAATTTTTGGTCGACAAAGTTTTTACTGGCTAAACAAAAAAATTGTAGAAAGGAAATTATAATTTTTGTACATTTGACTTTAAAAAAGTAAAATAAAATTCAGCCCCAAATGTATTGTTCAGGGCGGCCCATGGTCGACTCCAATCACCCGGTGACCACCCCGAGCAAACTACAAAGAGAACTGACGAGGAATCATTACCACAAGGCATATAGAGCGATGCCATAAGCATCTATATCGTAAAATCAATAATAATAAAAAAAAAAAGACAATAGAATCGTAATAATACAAGTGACGTGTTCTCAAATGACTGAGCTAATTGAATGCGTGTACAACATTCAAAAATGCAGCCCAATAGGAATCCAAGCACTACAGGGACACAAAATCTAGCGCGTGGTTGGCAAAATTTAAATTATAATTTAAACGAATAAAATTCACTACTGCAATCAACTTATTAACCACACATTCTATGAGACTTATTGCTTATAATCTACTACAGCCTATACCAATCCAAAGGAAAAATTACCACTCTAAAGCTTTAATATCTATGAAATATGAATCGTATCACCAACCAACAGAACTAGCAAGACACTGAATATTCAATTAGAATCCACAAGTGCAACCTTGCACAGTCGTCAAAAACATTGCCCCTATGTGTAGAATATGATTATTCACCACTATGAGTAAAAACTTGTAATTGAACTAACAGCACACTAGAGCTTGAGCCTTATACTCGAATTAATTGCTTTAACCCCACCTTTTCTCACTAATAATGCTATTAATAGTGAAGACTACCGATAGTCGTCTGACGTAGCATACACATGATAGTTTGTTATTTGATGCATAAGACAATAAAAAATTATCATATTAATACATCAAAATAACAAACTACCATGACATAGGGTGACTACCGATAGTTTTCACTACGAATAGCATTACTCTTTTCTCATGGCTAAGGACGCCGGCCGAATTATTGTTTCCAAATTCTTGAAGTTTCAAGTGAAAGATTAAGTAAAAATGTGCAAAATCTAACATCAAGAAATATGAACCGAAACCATACAGCCCAACAATGTTAAAACTTTAAAACCATAAAAAACGGTTCTTATTATTTTCTCACTAAGTGAAGACATAAGATATATTTCAATCACTTCCAGGAGAGGCTATATGACATACAACAGTAACTAAAACAGTAATCATAAACTCAATAAGGCCTGTTTGATAGCCTAAAAAATGAGTGGAAAAAGAAAATATTTTCCAACTTTAGCCAATTAAGGGTGTTTGATAGCACAAATTTGCCTGACTTTTATTTTTTTTCACATTTTTCTAGGTACAACCCTTTAATGCACATTTGTTTGATTTTGTTTTCCCACCTTATACCAATCAAACACAATTAATTACAATTTCCAGTAAAACAAATTTTAGGCAATTCAATTCCCAGTAAAACATTTTCTTTCCACCCATTTTTCACATTTGCAATCAAACGGACCCTAACATTCTACCTAGGCAACCAAGAAAATACTTTTCTAAGACCTAGCCTACTGATGGAAAAAATTAACTCATTTCCCGTAATTCTTCATCAACAAAAACCAACACCATATTTTTCTCCATTCACTCAGCAAAGTGACAATAAAGATCATGATAATGGAAAGCAACAAGCTAGAGAGAGGGTTTGTCAGTTCAGTTATAAAATTGAACATCTCTGATAGTACAATAAATTGAGAAACAAGCATCTGCCCAACAATTTGAGTGAGAACCTTAGCAAATTAGAATTGGATGGATGAATAATTTAAATGATCGCCTACTTTGGAATTGTTACATTTAAGATTTTCACATCTTGATATGGCTTGTCTGCCTTATCTGTCTTCACTTTCTCTATAGCCTGTAAACAAAGGATAGCAGCTTACTCAACATAATAGAAAGTAATCAATTACTTCAAAATAATAAATCGAATATTTCTGTTCAACACAATAGAGGCGCGTTTGTAGAGAAGATTGGATAGTACACAAGAGTATAGGAAGAAATAGAGGCTAAAATTTTGTTATTATACTGTTATGAAACAGGTAGGGTTATCAATCTGATAAGTATCCTTTTATCAGTCAGTCAATCAAAAGAACCAAGGGAAAATTGGGGTAAATTGTAATAAATTACTGATAAAGTGGCAGAATATATTACCTGTACAACATCCATTCCTTTTACGACTCTGCCAAAAACTGTGTGCTTGTTGTCCAACCACGGAGTGGCAACAGTTGTGATGAAAAATTGAGAGCCATTGGTGTTTGGCCCAGCATTAGCCATGGATACAGTGAATGGCCTGTCATGCCGCAAACTGCAGAAAGAGCAAAATTGTTTATATGAACAGAAAGGACATGAGAAGGCATATATTATTTAGTAAATTCACAATAAAAAAAAAAAAAATGTTGTTTCTTGATCAATATTTGACTTTTTAATCCTGTGAAAGGTGTGCTTAGGATTCAAAAAATGTTTAGTTGCATTTCTATTTTCATGACCATTTCCAGACTGAATCTGATAATTATATAACCAGTCACGATCTTGTTAAACTTCGTTAAAAGATAATGCAAAAGAGCAACACCTGTTGAATTAATAATAAATAGAGGCATTCTAGCAGGTTACTTTTAAAAACTGGTCCCGACAACAATGAACGTGGCTACGGTTAGAACACACAAAATGACAAATCACTTTCTACGAAACACATTCAACATGATAAGCAAGAATTGTTTTCCTAATAACATTTGCCTACTGCAGGTCAAGGTGGACAGCCACTTCTACAACAGAACAAAGATGCAATTCAGTCAACAATTATGAAGACAGCAGGCACATAATCAGATGATAAAACGTTGAATTAGTTATATGCAAATTATATTTTGGATAAACATATCTACCATGTTAATTAAATATGAAGTGTCAAAATTTGACCTTCAACTGCTTGCATCTCCTATGAACTACATTTCTGGAGATGGATTATCTGTGGTATAAATAAATCCATACTAGATCCATCTCCAATCTAGATCCAATGGCAGCTAATAAGAAGTCAGAGCACATAAAAAAATAAATCAATCTTCACCTTTCAGCATCGTCATTTTGCCCTCCAACTATTGCAATTATAAACCAATTAAAGCCCAACATTCGCATGCACACAGAACACTGAGCGATAGGTAACCTTATTGCACTATTACAAGTAAACGCAGTAAATTGAACACATTAAGCCCTTGTTTGACATTCATTTTTTTCTCATTCTCTCATTTTTTTTTTCTCTTTCTTCATTTCAACCACACATTCTATCAATAAAATAATATTACACATAAACCCAAAAATTCTCCTTACTTTTTAACCACACATTCTTCCATCAACCACTATTCCAAATCAAATTCTTCTCCGAAATGGGTGCAAAACACAACCTAAATTACAGTACAGGCAGAAAAGAATCTCACCTTTTGTGGAACTCATCTTCAAATTCCCTTCCCCAAATAGATTGTCCACCAGTGCCATCTCCCAGTGGATCTCCTGTCTGTATCATGAAGCCCTTGATAACCCGATGAAAGATCAAATTGTCATAATAGCCATTCCGGCAGTGCGTTGTGAAATTCTCAACAGTTTTTGGACACTCTTCAGGGTATAGCTTCATGTGAATGTCACCCATAGTCGTGTGCAAAATCTAATACAAGGAAATAATTGTCAGACTCGGTACTCGGTGTATATATATATATCATGAAAGAAAAACCATAAAGACAATAAATCCCTACCAAGTAACTAAGAAACTTTGTTCTTGGTGAAAATGCAGTAACACTGACTACCTTTCTTGTACTATAGGATAACCAACAGGAGGGGGAAACACGAAGGAAAACCACTTACAATATTATCTGGAAGAGATGTTGTCACAGTTTTTCCTATATCTGATGCAGACAAGAGTTCATCAGCAGGTGGCTTTTCATTAAACACATCTCTGCCCTTTGTTGCATCTTCTGGTTCCTCAGGTTCTCTCCGACTTAAAAGAAGTTCAAAATAAGCATTTTTCACCAATTATTAAAAAATGAAAAATGAAAACCAATTTCGGGATAGAAAATAATCAACCCGTACGTAGCATACCAAAACATATGGAAACAAAGTGATTATAGACTTTGTTTTGACTGAATGCTGAAAGATGGGAACAATTACAACACTAAAAATAAAAAGAAAAAAATTTGTTTGATTTTACAAGCACTAATTATGCTGGGCTTTTGGAATTAAGGCTTAGTTTGTTGTTGTAATTGTATTGGGCTTTTCTAGTAAAGTTTTCTTCTAAGTATATGTTTACATGAAATCATAGATGTACACAAGGTTTTCATTAACCCAGTGATAAAAAAATATTTTCTAATAATATATATAGTTCATGATTGAAACATGAAGATGAGCAAGACTTGTTTCTAGATGCATCCTGAGAATTTAATACCTGAATAAATAAATTCGGTGTTTCTTGAAAGCACAGCACAGTAGAGTAGGATCTACCAAAGGATCTTTGCTTTCATTGACATTTGCTGCTGCTGCGGGAATTTTCCTCACTTTTTTACTGCTTTGGTCGCCTTGATATAAGGCAATTTTTAAGAATCTATCATTATTCTCCACCTTACCAAGGATCCTCGCAACTTTATTGGTATGTAGGTTTACCACCTAAAAACACAAAAAAAGAGATGTAGGATTTGCATACTTATCACTTAGAAAACAAATGCAAATTAAACAGCTGTCAGTTCAAACAAAATTCAAAGTATAACGTGCATCTCTCTCGTGTAGTGACAAGAAATTTGAGGTCTTACTTTAATCCCGAGAAGAGTTGCATATATGAGGAAGTTAGAACTTTCATCAAATACTGCATTTGGTTGGGGTGCATTTTCTGTTTTCTCAAATTCTTTTTCTACAGCCATTCTTCGCCCAAAGTCTATAGCGTCAAGCCTGTATATAGGAACATCACTCCTCTGAAGATCTTGGGCAACCTAAGATTGCAAGATGTATAACTATCGTAGCACTTTTTTAACTGACAGACATATAAGAGGAATGGCTTAGATAATGATTATTACCTCAAGAGATTCATCGTAAACACGTCTCAATTTACCAGTTCTAAACCAAAATACACGTATTCTGCGATCAGGTGAAGTGATAGAAAACTGCTTGCCGTCTGGACTGACCTGAAAAATAATATAGTACCAGCTGCTATAATTGTCGCTTAAACAAGAGAAAATTAGAGATAATTATAGGTCAAAACGAACATAGCCAGAAATTGCTAAAAATGAACTTGATTCCACTTGAACCTCAGTAGAAATATCCTTGGATGGGAAGAATCGGGGAAAAAAGATTCATGTAGCCAACACCAAGTTTACAAGGAGTGGAACTTACCTTCTTCTTCTTCTTCTTGTTTCACATATATATAGCCAACACCAAGTTTACAAGGAGTGGAACTTACCTTCTTCTTCTTCTTGTTTCACATATATAATAAAATCACATCCCATTGACTTGTGAAGCTATTCAGACATAAGTATTAAACAGCAAAACATAAAAAATTTCCAAGAAAGAACTAGGCCCGTTACCTCAATAGTGGAAACAGTAGTCTTGCATTTCACGATTTCAAAAAGATTTGTGTCACTCTTTAGTCTAAAAGTCACCCTGCACACCAATTTGTTTAAGACACCTTAGCACATTACAAATGAAAACTGCAACTAGAAAAGACAATATGCTCAATTTCAGAGATAAGGCACCGGGCATTTTTTTAACATAACAAGCCTATCTTAGAAAAATTAGGGACGATTAGATTTTCGATATACACATGTTCATGTTCTTCATTCTTTACAGTTAGTAAGAAGACATTAAATAAATCTCCACTCCAAACCTACCCATTTTCTGGAAACTGCAACGTAGCAGGATTCCAATACTCAATGATTCCTCTGTCGTCAGCAGAAATCACAGCATCATATTCATGGTTGTACTTCATTACTTTTATTGGGCTTAAATGAATCTGGTCAAAGATTTGAGAAACGACTAAGATATCCTCACGAAAGAAATGAAAAGGTAAAAAGGAGCATTAAGCTTCACAATTAAAATCTCCCCACCTCTCTAGAAACTATGGGTTCATTTGAACCTGCTCGTGCATCATATATGTGCACGAATGATGAGTTACGATCACTAATAGCTAGCATGGCCTTCACATTCCCTTGTTTGTAAACCCATTCAATACAACCAGGTAAAAATGGAAGACGTATCATGGCCATCATATCATAGTTGAATACGTCATATATTTTCACTGATCGATCATTTGAGATTGTACAACAGAGAGTCCCATCAACACTAACCTGCAAAAATGTAATGGATAAGGTGATATCTACACTAAGAAATTGCAATTAAAGAAAATATCTCGCGCAACAATAAATTGTTGCAGCGGCGTAACAACTATTCAAAAAAGGAAATAACACATAAATTGGTGAGTTATACAGGAAGCCATCTTTTAATAAACATTGTCCATGCAAAAAGATGTGGACAATTTGCAAAATTAAGGTAAAGTACAACAATGCATTCAGTCGGAACAAGGGAAAACCAATTGTTCTAAACACTGGACTTTGTCGTGTTTGTCTAAAATTTCAATAGTCAAGCTGAAATTTCAAAGAAATTAATAGAAAAAACATCAGTACACCTTGTCATCGAGCTCCATGGGTTATCTATTTGTTCCTTGTTGAGATGTTTGGTTATTGGTTTTGTGTTCACGATTCTCCTTTTTAGTTATCTTCAGATGGCACTGTACTGCGTGATTTAAAAGCAATATTAGAAGCATGTGGCCGTTTAAGCTTGTAGCTCTTAATCTAAAATTGCCTGTATTATATTTCTCTTGCTTGATGCTCAGATACAAACAATACCAGACCAGTCAGAATTAGATTAATTTGTCCGGGAAATACTTAATTCCATGGGATTGAGAATCTTCTCGTCTTGACACTTATAGAACCGCAATCATGATAACTATATGTTTCTAGTGTATTCATGCATGAGTAGAATCTAGGGGGTTTCCTGATTATTGCTTAGAATCAATGCTTCAAAATTGGAGATCCAAGCGTTAAGCACCAACAACCCTATTTTATCCACCAAATAATTACGGATGAACAATGTTATGGAGGACTATTTACCCTAACGTTCATGCCGCTGGTGCTGCTACTGATTTCTTCCTGTGCATGTACTACATCCAAGAAATTATTCTACTATCACAACGACATTAGTGACCATGATATTTTAATGGAGGCTCGAGACAACAAATAAGCTGGACTTCAAACAATTAAGTCAGATATTAATGGAGATATCAAGTAGTGAAGTTGCGTTAATGAATAAAATGCTCTGAAGAGATAACAACTAATAATTTAAGTTGGGATGGTAGAATAAGAAATAACAAGGCCAATTTGGCAAAATCAAAATTAGTGAATAAAAGAGATTTCGAGAGGATTATTACTCTGTAATGCCCAATTATTGCTTATGAACAGTAAGTACCAAAGTTGCAATCACGTGTGATAAGCATTAGAATGAAGTTAATAAGCTTGCCAGAGATCACCATATACGAGTAATAAAAGAGATTTCGAGAGGATTATTATCCCAGGCTTTACGCAATCGATCGGACATCTCCTTTTCCCTTGGGGAATCTTTTTAATGCCCAATGATTGCTCATGAACAGTAACCACTGAAGTTGTAATCACTGATAAACATTAGAAGATAGTTCATAAGCTTGACAGAGATCACCATATATATGAGTAGCATTCACTAAGGCTGTCCGTGGGTCGGTTCTGCTCGGTTCCAAGATTTTCGGGTATTTAATAAATGGACCCATCAGGTCCAAACATAATTATGGAACCGTTCGGGTTCGGTTCAGTTCTTTTCGATTCCATACCATAATTAATTTTTTTAACATTTACAGCAACACTACGTAAATATAACTAATGACATTTCATTTGTAACTTTTACAAATTAACGTAGCTCAATTCAAAAATATATAAATAACTAGCCGTCGAATAACATTAATTCAATGCATACAAATACCAAAAAGTAGATATTAATATTAAAATGTCGGTGATCCATATTAAAAAATTGAAGCCCAAGGCTTAAAATTATGAAATCATCTGATTTATTTAATTAATTTGTTAATTTATTTAGAAAAAATAAAATAATTTAATTAATTCAATAAAAAAATTATTTAGTTTTGGTTTTTCAGTTCTTGGTCCAGACCCGAGACCCAACCCATACCCATCGGTTCTCGATTCGGGTATTTAACTTATGAAGAACTGCTCGGTTCGGTTCGGGACTTTTGGACACCCCTAGCATTCAAAGCTCGTTAAAGACACATCAAAGGAAAAGAAAAGAAACTCACAGCCAGTGCTTCAATTGGGCCAAGATGGGATCTAAAATGTTTTGCAAACTCTATGCCAACAGCCTTTTTCTTCCAGAACTTCAAGTGTCCTGCAAAACGTATCAATAAAATCACAAACCTGAAGAGCAACAAGATACCATTATTGTCAGTATCTACTTCATTACTGTAAGAAAATCAGTACTGCAACATAATAAGACCAGAACAAAAAGCATCAAATTCCAATAACATACAACTGAAACAGCATTGCATCTATACCAACAAATTAATCCACCGATTCAGACCTGCAACTTGGTAATATCCGTACTTTAAAAACAGAAATGCAACGGTAACAAGAGTAACTCAAATGCTGTCTTTGTTTTCAAGGATTATTCCAGGTAGGAAAAGGAAAAACTCCCTCCCTCCCTCTCCTTTTAATGAAATAATATGATCTCACTAGTCAATTAACTCCCCATTTTTTCCTTCCTTTTCAAGAGTCAAAATAGATCTCCATCAGTTATGCAACAAACAAACTTCACCAGAGCTACTTTTCATTATAGGGAAATTAAAATATTTTAAACCAACAAGAATCTTGTAGTGGTATCCTATACTAAGAAGGATATGACTAGTGAACCTGTTTAGACTAGTTGACTTAATACAGGTTATCAACAAGCAAATACATTCAAATAAGAAAAATACTATTTCCCATACCATCTGCACTCCCAGTTATGAAAAAATCAGCTGCCGAAACTGCAACATGTGTTACCACATCGCGGTGCATGTAACTTTTCTCATACCTACACAACATTTATTAAATTAATCAAATCAACCTACTTTTCTTTAAAACTGATTATTTTCTAACTTGAACAAAAAAGAAAAGTTACAAGAAAGTAACCTAATCCAATACAGTTTTGAGAGTGTCTATGTCCAATACAAAATAGTAAAAGAAACAGGATTCAAAACCCTAAACCCTAAAAATTTTACTTCTTTGAGTTTGAACTTGATAAAACAAACTATTACATGATACATACATGTTGGCAGAAGGGAGGGAGTTGAGATAAGCCTGTTCGAACTGGAGTGGGCGTTTGAGCCGAGAGCGAGGGGCCGGACCGGGCCCAACCATGGGCTCTTCCTCCTCGACGGCGGTGGCCTCGGCCTGCGCCGATAAATCTCCACTTGCTTTTTCAGCTGCCGCTTCCTCCATCGCTAATCTTCGCAAATTTCTCAGCTATACCTTCAACTATACTAGGTTATTAATAAATTCAATACTAAGAATTACTAATATGTGATAGTGTGGAAAATTTAGCAAAAATATTCCGGAAATTGTGAGTGCAAATTCTGAAGCAATTCTACTAGAAGGATGATGATGTGCTTCGATTTATATGTTTTTCGAATTGAAGCCGAAGGTCAGGCGGAATCGAGTCTTTGCTCAGTATAATATAAAATATAAAGATATTTTAGAAGAGAGAATGAGACGTGATTAATGAAATTTTAACAGCCCGTTTGGTAGAAATTAAAATCGGATTAAAATTAAAAAATTAGCCGTTATTTTTTACTTTTATTAGATAAGTGTGACTCAATAACGGCTATATTTTCAATTTTAATTGGATTTTAATCCGGACCAAACGGGCTCTAAATTTGTTTTGTTAGAAAAAAAAAAAAAGAAGGGAAAATGCAGTGCATAGTATTTTCAATTTTTTGCAAATTTTATCCTAATCTTTATTTTGTATCAAAGAAGGTTCCTAACATTTCATAAATATACAGTTGGGATCCATGTGGACATAAATCATTCAAAACACCGTCAGTTAATCAGAAAAAAAAAAAAAAAAAAATGAGGTATTTTGACCATTAAGGAAGGACAATTTAGCAAATCATAAATTAATAATTAAAACTCAAAAAAGAAAAAGAAAAAAAAACTAATACATCCCCGCACCCCCACCACCCACCCCAAAACTTCATCTTCTTCAACACACCCATCCCATCCCACCCTACACTACCCTATCTTGCCCTCACCTTCTACAATGTTGAAGCTATTTTCACGACCTCGTTTAATTTTCCAACCTCCTCTCAAATCACCTCTTCATTTATCTCTCATTTCATAGGCTGAAATCCAAATGAAAATAAGACATTTATTATCCTCATTTTTTCCCAACAAATCTCAAAAAGACAAGAACAAACCAAATTTTTTTCAAGAAAAAAACCTAGAAAGCCAAAATGATTGACACTATAGTAACTGATTTCTTCCGTAGAGATTTAACCACAATATATGTGATATTCATATCCTATCGCTCTTTCTCATTCATATCTAAAATCAATGACGCATAATTAATGTAGAAAAGAAACATATTTCCAGAGGTGGACTTGGTTTTGGTTTTGATATAATGAGTTAGGATGAATTTGGTTTTGGTGGCGGGGTTGGGTTAGATTTGGTTTTGGTTTTGGTATAGTGGGGCTGGGTGAGTGGAGAAGATGAATAGTTCACGTTCCTTTTATTTTTTATTCTTTGTTTTAATTATTTTGAGGAATGTATCGTTCCTTGAACAATGAATGAGGTAAAATATTGTATGGACAAAATTGTCCCTCCTTAAAATGGTCAAAATGCCTCGCTTTTTAATTTTTCAAGTCAACTGATGGTGTCTTGGACTGTTTCCATCCAGATTGACCCTAGTTGTATATTTATGAAATGTTGGGGACCCTTGTTTGCACAAAATGAAAGTTATGATAAAGTCTGTAAAAATTGAAAAATTTCAAAAATCGCTCCTGCAATTTTCCCTAAAAAAACAGTGATGATAATCCATATTCGTAAAATAAAGAAATTTCATGATGCGTATGTGGCGAGCCTGTTAGGGATGGTTCGATTTTCTGGAGCTACCATATAATGTTTCAAATTTTCCTATTTAGCCCATGTTTCACATCTTTTTTTTTAAAACTCGTTTTTAACCACATATTTAAACAATAAATAAACTCAAGATTTTTCATACTTGTAATTATACATTCTTCAAAAAAATTACTATTCAAAACACATTAATTTTTTTTTTCCAAAACTCTTTAAAAAGGGAGACAACGAAGGCTTATTATTTTAAACACAATTAATATTTAGAAATATAAAATAAATTAACAGCAAGAGTGCAGTCAAGGGCAGGGCTACACGAGGCCTCGGTATTTTGCCATCTTAGATTCTCAATGATGCCAAGTGCAATAAATAAGGAAAAAAATTTATATACATAATTTTTTACATAAAGTTTTACCAAATCAAACACGTGGCGACCCCCTATTGTGGGGCGCCTGTGCAATGGGTGGCCGCCACGTGTTAATTTGGTAAAACTTTATGTAAAAGATTTTGTACACATAGCATTCTTCATCCGATAATAAAGCTATTTGAATTGAAAATGAATAAAACGTTATAATTGAAAATATTATGTTATGTCTGAAGTATATCTTGCTAATTTTAACCGTCTAAAAGTTAGCTTGTGATCTAATACAAGAAAGAATTAACACTAATGTTAATGAAATTATATAAAAATGAAAAAAATTTCAAATGGAACTTAAGGATTTGTTTGAGCTGCATTCTTTTGCCAAAATACATTTTGGATTTGCGTGTAATATTATTTTTTTGAAAAATATGTAATTAAAAAATAATGATTTTTTTTTAATTTGCATTTAATATTTTTTTATTGAGGAATGTGTGATTGAAAAAAAAAGTTAAAAATATATTTTAGAATTAATGGGGATCAAACATGCTCTAAGATGTTAATTGAAATTTTATTTTAAGGGTGTGTTTGAGTCAGATTATTTTGGAAGAATGTATTCTGGAATAATAAATTGATGGAGAATGTGTGGTTAAAAAAAATTATTGATGTGAGGAACATATTATTTTGTTGAAGAATATGCAGATAAAAATGAGTAGAATAATGAGAATGAAAAATTTAATGTTACTCAAATAGGGGCTAAATATTGGGACAAATTTAACCGGAGGTCCTCAAGGATGGGGAGTAATTGCATAAATTTTTCAAAAATAAAAAATACTGTTATGTGCATGAGTCAGACCCGCCACATGTCAGTAGAAGCTGTCCATATCACGCCACGTGGTGGCCGAGGTGATTGCGCATGGGACGAACTGATTGCATGAGCCGAAGTAGTTACATGAGGAAGGAACTGAACGCACACCCAATAGAAGATGCAAAGGCCTACACTCCGCTTCTACAACGATATACCTGCTTCGCTTCGCCCCAACAAAGATCTCTTTAGAAAGATCTTTCCAAAGTCAAATCCCTAACTGATTGATGAGACGTGTGGCATGACCCAAACGGTCAATTCAACTATCTTTGTTAGAAACATTCAATGTCGCCAACCTATGGAGGGACGGATTGACAACTAGGATGAGACGAGCCCCGAAGATTTGATAAGACGTGTCTCCTCATCCAACGGCTCTCATCTTCCCATCCTTAGTATAAATATCCCCTCCTCATGCCAAAGAAGGATTCGAATCCATTTTTTCTCCTATGACATTGCAAACTTAAGTATCACATTCTCCCTTCAATACTATCACTTTATCACTACATTTTACATCAACCACTTCTGGCGAGTGTTCCACCGCCGGCGAACCATTTTCGGTTGAACTTTGAACTAACTTGACCGTCGGAGTGCTCGCAGCCGTCTGGGAAAGGCTACGAGTGACTAACGGCGTGCTATGTATGCAGGGAAGAGCTGGCTCGAAGACTTATTTTGTTGGCCACGTGTCGGAGCCATTTTTTGAAGTCAACAGATTGGTGTCGGCGGTAGGAAACTTACTTAAATTGCGAGTCTTCCCATCAAAAAGCTTGTTCGAGTATCCAGTTGATATTCTTCCTTGAAAAATGGATCGATTCTTGAAAAACGGATTAGCTATACTAAAGAGAGGCTCCTCACATTGAACCATGAGTTTCAATGACGAATGAGTGAACCCAAGGAGAACAATAGAGATCTCTGAAGAAGAGATTTCTTGTAATGTCACACACCAGCGGCCCCATCACCGGTATCGTAGAAGCAACAGAACTGCCCAATTAACTATCGAAGTGGCTAGCATGGCTATGAACATGAGGAACATTGCAGCTCAAAACGCTGTCATGCAGGAACTCCTCATGCAAGTGCAGAACCAAGGTGGTTTCCAAGCCCCATAAAATCCTCAACAATCAGTCTATAGACAAACTGAGACGGAATCTAGCAAAAGAACCCATTTGAGTCCTCAGGGAGAAATCCCTATTAAGAAAGAAGTGAGAATGGACACTTCCAACTACACAGCCGCTCCAGCTGACAACGCCACTGCTGGAGATGACAACTTCCCCCCAGAACATAAAGAACAGTCCCAGAGGTCTGCTAGTGTTTTTGATCAGATTGGACGGGCGCCTAGAAATAGGAACCAGCCCATACACCCAACAGCCCGCCAACAAGAGCATGCAGAAAGCCAAGTTCAGGCCCTTCTGCCTAAAAATAGACGGGAGAGGTGAAATATGGTGGACTGAGGGAACAGAGGTAAAACTGCCTAGATTCCACCTCATCCAACAGCAGATGGGAATGATTCTGACGAACCATGCAGGTCATATGAGCTCGATGATGATGATGAAAATCTGCCCTTCTCCAGGGAGCTTCGCACCTTTCTGGTGCCTTTTAACTTTGTCCTTCATAAGATTCCCAAATATGAAGGAAGGGGCGACCCAGAAAAGCATCTTAGCAAGTACAAAACGCAAGTAAGCCTCAGAGATGCCTCACCAGCTTTGAAATGCAGGGTGTTCTATCTAACTCTTGGCGGAGCTGCTGAAGTATGGTATAGCAGATTGGCACCGCTTAGTGTAAGGAGCTGGCCATACCTGAAAAGGCGTTTCTAAACCAATACCTTTCAAGGAAAGAGGGACAAGCTCCAATACAGCACTTGCAAGACATGAGGTAAGCAAGAGGGAAAACCATGAAGAGCTACATTGCTCGCTTTACTGACGAAATAACTTATTGCGAACAAGTTACAGACAAGGAAGCCCTTTTAGCCCTGAAAGGAGGTCTGAACATGAACACCCTGTTCTAGAGGGATGTCCGAAGCAAGAATCCTTCCACATATGATGAGTTGGTAGAAAGGATGAAGATTGAGATTGTCAATGAGGAAATGATTGACTACAAAAACAGAGCCGCCTAGGGACTCTTTCCGCCTCAGAGGCAAATTGGTAGGGGACCGACCTCCCAAATAGTGAGCCAACAATGGACTTAGGTCGGGCATGCTGTGGCTCCCACTTTGGGACAAGTACTGGCCACGGCCACACTGAATGCGGTGCCTACTTTGGCTTATGAAAACGTTGGACCCAACATTGTCAACTCAGCTAGGAACACTGGGCGACCCTCAACCTCTAAAAATAGAGGACGAGGCGGAAGACCTAGAGATAGGCCCCAGGAAGAACCACGACCTTGTTGCACTTTACATCGCTATTATGGTCATGACACAAGTGAATGTAGAAATGTGAACCGGCATGCAAGCAACCTTCGTAACATAAGGGATAATCACTACCAGGGTAACGCACAAAGGAACTCTCCAAGAAGAGGCGAGACGAGGCGATAATTGTTTCGTAATGATAGAAACAAAGATAAAAAGAGGCCACAGAGCAGACAATGTCCCAGGAGGGACTCAGCTGCTTCTAACAAACAACGGCCCATCCAAGCAATTGACACTATTATTGGAGGACCCCATATAGGAGGTGAATCAAAAAATGCTCAAAGAAATTATGCTAGAGAAGCGAGAAGTCCACTAATGGCCAGCTATATAGTGAGCCAATCTGCAGGTGGCAGGGCTATAGAGCCCATTACATTCACCCAGGAAGATGTAGCATGTGTGCACTTTCCACATTGCGACGCTCTGGTAGTCAGAGTCGTGGTGGCCCGCAACGGGTTGAAATGCATGCTGGTGGATAATTGCAGCTCAGTCAAAATCCTATTCTATACGACTTTTGATAAAATGATAGTAGATCATGAGCTAACACCAATGACCTCGCCCCTCTATGGGTTCATCGGAGATAGCATCATTCCCAGAGGTAAAATTACTTTGGCTGTTGAGATGGGGGCTCCCCCTAGGTGGCACACCACGTCATGGAATTTTTAGTCGTTGATCGCCGATATACCTATCACGGAGTTCTGGGGAGACCAGCCCTGAAAGAGTTAGGGACAGTAACTTCCATCCATCACCTCTGCACGAAGTTCCCCACAGAACGTGGTCTTGCTACTACCCGAGGTGATCAGATGGGATCTAGGGAGTGCTATCTCAACTCTTTGAGAAACGTTGAACTGCGAGTCAACATGGTATTGGATGCTGTTAGAGGCCCCAAAGAAGGGCTACCTCCGACGCTAGACACTGTCATGGTAGAAGTCAGACCTGAAGTATCCCTAGAAGAGCTGGATCCTAGGGTGATTGAATCAGAATCCCAACCGCTCCAATGGAGGAGCTAGAACCTTCCCAGTGGACCCACATGACACATCCAAGGTCCTGTGGGTCGGGAAAGAACTAGAAGAAAGACTAAGGAAGCACTGAAAGACTTCATTCGAAAGAATATAGATGTCTTTGCATGAAGGCAGGGAGACATGATTGGAATATACCCAAAAATCAGTTGCCACCACCTGCAGATTGATTCGAACTATAATCCACACAGGCAAAAGAAGCACAACGGCAAATGGAGGGTCTGCATTGATTTTTCTAACTTTAATTAGGCATGTCCAAAAGATAGCTTCCCACTCCCATGAATCGACTAGTTAGTGGATTCAACTGGTAGGTATGAACTGCTAAGTTTCATGGATGCCTACTCAGGCTACAATCAAATTCCTATGTTCCCAGGCGACGAGGACATCACTCATTCATTACTAATAGGGGATTTATTGTTACAAGGTGATGCTCTTCAGCCTAAAAAACGCTGAGGTTACCTACCAAAGGTTAGTCAATAAGATGTTTACTGATCAGCTCGGCAAAACAATAGAGGTTTATATTAATGATATGCTTGTGAAGAGCCTCCAAGCTGAACAACATATTAAACACCTGGGTGAGGCTTTTCAAACACTGAGAAAGTACCATATAAGGCTAAAACCCTCTTAAGTGTGCATTTGGCGTGGCTTCAGGCAAATTCTTCGGCTATATTGTGAATCAGAGGGGAATTGAAGCCAACCCAGAGAAAATTAAAGCTCTAATCGAAATGAGGTCGCCACATAAGCCTAAGGAAGTGTAACGGCTAATTGGTAGAGTAGCCTCACTCATTGCTTTATCTCAAGGGCCACTGAAAGGTGCTTATATTTTTTCAAAATCCTCAAGGGAGGCAACAAGTTCCAATGGACCTTAGAGTGTGAGGAGGCATTCCAGGAGTTGAAAAACTACTTGGGAAGAACACCCCTTCTTAGCAAGCCAAAGGAAAGAGAATCTTTGTTGTTCTATATGGCAGTAGCTGATGATTCAATCAACTCAGTTCTTGTGCGAGAAGAAGGAACGCACCAATTGCCAATATACTATGTAAGCAAATCCTTACTACCTACCGAAACGCTTTACCCAAACATGGAGATTTTGGCTCTCGCTCTGGTCACCACTTCTCGAAAGTCGAGGCTATATTTATAGGTCCACAACATTCAAGTCCTGATGAATTTCCCACCGAGGTAGGTCCTGCAGAAGCTAGATGCTTCAGGAAGGCTACTGAAATGGGCGTTGAGCTCAGCGAATTTGACATAACATACACGCCCCGGACAGCAATCAAGGGTCAAACCCTGTCTGATTTTGTTGCAAAGTTTGCTAAGGCCCTTGAAATTGAAGTGAGCATGGAACCAGCAGAAACTCCTACCTGGAATCTCTTTGTTGATGGATCCTCGGGAGAGGCAGGCTCAGGGGCTAGTATTGTGTTGGAGAGCCTAGAGGGGCATAAGCTTAATTGTGCCGTAAGGCTTGGATTCAAAGCTTCCAATAACATGGCTGAATATGAGGCTCTCCTAGCTAGACTTCGGTTAGCCGGGGAGTTGCAAGTAAAAAGATTGATTATCAATAATGATTCACAGTTGGTGGTGAACTAAGTAAATGGGAACTTTGTGGCGAGAGATAAGCATATGACAGCCTATCTGAGGCTGGTCATGGATTCCATACCCAACTTTGAGAAGTTCAAACTGATTCAAGTGCCACGCCAAGAGAATCCCCACGTAGATGCTTTATCCAAATTGGCCAGTAGCAAAGACTCAGAACTACTCAAAATAGTGTCAATCAAACACCTGTCTAAGCCTTCTATCAAGAGAGGTGAGGAACTCATGTGGATCAAAAGTACTCCGCCATGGATGCTACCTATCTTAGCCTACTTGAAAGAGCAAACTTTGCTTGAGGACGATGCTGAAGTAAGAAGACTTCGAAGACAAGCCGCACACTTCGTCTTGCAAGATGATATTCTGTACAAGCGTGGCTTCTCATCTCCCATCCTCAGATGCACAGGGAGAGAAGAAGCGAATTATATCCTTAGAGAAGTGCATGAAGGCGTTTGTGGAAATCATTTCGGCGGACCGACCTTGGCACACAAAATACTTAGGCAAGGGTATTACTAGCCGACCCTGAAAATGGATGCGTTGATTTCGTAGCAAATATGACAAGTGTCAACGCTTCTCCAATATACATAGGCAACCATCTCAGGAACTCACTATTGTATCCAGCACCATGACCATTAGCTAAATGGGGTGTGGATTTCATCAGCCCCCTGCCCATGGGAAGAGCGAACGCTCGCTTCGCCATCGTTGTCATCGACTACTTCACCAAATGGGTAGAAGTATAGCCTTTGTCCAAATTTACTGAGGCAAACACTTCCAAATTCCTCTGGAAGAACATCATATGCCGGTTCGATATACCTCATTCCTTGGTTTCAGACAATGGAAAATAGTTCAACAACAGGAAAATCTGAAACTTATGTGATGAGCTCGGGATCAGAAATCATTTTTCTTCACCTCATCACCCCAAGCAAATGGCCAAGTCGAGGCGGTCAACAAACCATCAAAATTACCATGAAAAGGAAATTAGATGCTTCCAAAGGAGCTTGGGTCAATAAGCTACCCCAGGTCCTGTGGGCAATTAGAACTACCTACAAAATAGCCACTGGGAAAACTCCTTTCTCTATGACTTACGGAGCCGAGGCTATGAGCCCTGTGGAGGTTGGTGTTCCTTCTCCTCATCGCATCCACTTCAATGAAGTAACAAATGACGATCTGAGGAGGTTTGAGCTGGATTTTCTTGAAGAAAAGAGGGATGTCTCTCATGTCAGACTCGCTTCCTACCAGCGTAAGATGATGCGTTACTACAACGCCAAGGTGAAGAAGAGAGTGTTTCGCATTGGCGACCTGGTGCTCCGCAAAGTTTTTTCCTTCGACCAAAGATCCTGGCACAGGGACTTTGGGACCAAATTAAAAGATTCATACAAAATCATCCAGAAGGCCAGACCAGGCACTTATACGGTCGAGGACCTGGAGGGAAATGTGATACCTAACCCCTGGAACATCGAGCACTTAAGGAAGTACTACCAGTAGGAAGCTTGTAACCTTATAAATATTACAATCAAATGAATGAATTGATTTCCATTTCACCTCATTCTTACATGGAACTGTCAAACACCCTTGCCGAGGTGCAAACTCCCCCACAAGAGTCACCTCCAAGGACATCTGCGTAGTCAGAGTCGGTGTGGGTGCCATCTTTGATGAAACAGAAAGTGCACATATCGAAACAACCTTGCCAAGACGATATTACTTGTTCCTCATTAGCTTCTTCCATTTTATTAAGTGGTTAAGCAAGGGCGATGGCATATTACTTGTTCCTTATTGGCTTCTTCCATTTTATTAAGTGGTCAAGCAAGGCCGATGCGATTGAATAGTTAAGGTAAGTCGATGCGATTATATTATTGCTTATCCAAAGTGAGTTTAGAAGAAGTAATTACTTTGAACAATTAAAATAAAGTAAAGCAGATGCAATAAAACTTAGAAGAAAATGAATTTCATTCATCACCAAAAGAGGTAGAAGACATTACAAAATACAAGAAAGATACAGAGCATAATCTACATTCACGATCGCTCTGGCTTCTGCTTCTTTTTTAGGGGCCCTTTTCTTCTCTTTCACCTTGGCCATAGGCCGGTCGCCAGTGGGGCCATCGAACTCTTCTTGGAATTCGATATCCAGATCGGGGTGCCTCTCGCGTAGGCAAGACATCATCTCCTTGCAGCCTAGGATGCCCAGAAATTGGCGAAGTCATCATACTCCGGCATCTTATCAAAAGTGTCCTTATAATTCTGGACTGTCGCCTCGCCAATTGTCTTCGCCTCCGCCTTCAGAGAGTCAGTCTCTTCAGTCTAGGCCTCAGAGAGCTTTTTCAGCCCAACCCTCTCCATGTTTGCCTCTGCCAATGCCTCCGAGGCTATCCGTTGATGCTCATTGGCATGGTCAATCCTCTTAGTCAGAGCCGCAACTTGGGAAATGGACTCATGAAGCTCGTTCTTCAGCCGCTTGACTTGGATCTCGACCGTGTCCAACTTTGAAGTGGTCCCTATCCACTTTTCCTCTACTTCTTCGACCTCTTTTTTGGCCTTGGCCACCTCAGCCTCCCATGTTTCTGAGGCTTTAAACTTCTCCTCCATTTCATCATTTCTTTTGTGGAGACCTCGAACCAGATCCTCTACTGCAGTGCCCATACTTAGGGGCATAGCCACGCAAGCATTAGTGGCAACTAGCAGATCCTCTATCTCACACGAGGCGGCGTGGTTTTGCCAATCCTCGGTCCAGTACTTGGCGTGGATCCAAGCTGCGAAGGCGGTTTCTGGAGGCAACATTTCCAAAACTGCATCGGGGAGGTCTTCATCTTTGCTCCCCAAAAAGTCAATGGCTTTTCCCTCAGCCGGGGCGTTGGCCAGCCTCTTTTGCCTCTTCCTAGCCGAGCCCTCAGCGAAGTAAGTAGTAATTAGGACAATGGCCTGGGGAATCGAAGACGCGACCGCAACAGTCACTCCAGGCCGAGTCGGAGGAGGCTTAGAAATGTGTGAAACCCGGGTAAAGGCGGAGGCCACAGTTGAGCCCGTTCTCTTCACTAGGGAGGTCCTTCCTCCATCTCATCTTTCCTAGCTAGTTGTTGTCCAAACTTGCTAAGAGACA
Organism: Fraxinus excelsior; assembly: GCA_019097785.1. Taxonomy (NCBI): domain Eukaryota; kingdom Viridiplantae; phylum Streptophyta; class Magnoliopsida; order Lamiales; family Oleaceae; genus Fraxinus; species Fraxinus excelsior. Next base: position 15,379,785 of record CM032626.1, read on the forward strand.
GCAGGTACTCCGACTGCTTCTTGTAAGCGACCGAGCTTATTTTCAACGTCTTTGCCTCCGCAACTGATTTGTGGATCGTGGCAAAGTCAAGCCTCGACACTTTCTTCTTCGAAAAGTCTTCTGCAACCAAGGCACAAATGGCTAAGTATTCTCTCATAAGAGCAAAAACATGAGAAGAGCTTAAGCGAGATGTTTACCCTGGCTCGCCATCACCCTCCTCATCGGATATTTCACACCTCAGAAGGGAGCTTGTAAACAAGATATATTAAAATCATAAGCAAAAATGCACAAGTGAAGTCAGCTCAGGAAATGAACTTACTGTAAGTTGAGTATGATGTGGGAATGATAAGAGGTGCCATGGGGTCACCCTCCAGGATACCCTAAACCATGAGCTCATCCAGCCTTTAACAGAAGTGGGCATCCCGATTATAAAAGGGGCATGGGACTCCCAAGGTGCCAAATAATACCAGCCCTTAGTCTCGTCTCCCCCAGCCACACACTTCGGCATAAATATGGAGTGAAATACACTAAATGGCATATCTGCCCCTATGCTGGCACGAAGCCAAAGCATCCACGAACCCACCATCTAAGACCATAAGTTCGGGTTGAGCTGAGTCAGGGCCAAGCCATAAGAACGAAGCACTAGCCTAAAGAATGGATGGAATGGAAGCCTAAGGCCAGCCTTAAGTATGTTTTCACTTACCCCCACACCCCGGCCTCGGGTAGCAAGCCCCCTCATAGGGCTCGGGTATGATCAGTTCTATACTATCAGGGATCCTGAAAACAACCTTACACTTCTCTAGTACCTCCATGGTAATTTTGGAAGGATATTTCGAAGCCCTCCATTGAACCGAAGTGTCCACAGGAAAAGCTCGTCGTCTCCAAATGTTTTCTCTAGCTGTAATGACCCTACTCAGTTCGTCCGAGGATACTAACATAGGCTCCATCAGAGCAAGACTCCACTCGCCTAGCCCCTCCTTACCACAGAGGTTTCGCTCGCCATCCCAAAAGGTTGAAAATATTCAAAAAAAAAAAAAAGGGAAAAGATGAAGAAATTGAAAAATGCGATTATTACCTAGTCCAACAAAGTAAGTCGGCCCCTCACCTGAGTTGTAAGACATTCGTCGGAGTTCTGAATACTCGTCGGAGAAGGAGACACAAAGAACAGTGAAAGCAAGAATCTTTTTAGAGCGAGTTGGAGATTTTCACAAAGGTAAAAAGGTTCAAAAAGAAAGGAATGGGCCATATATAGGCATCCTAAGACTGATCCCAGTCATTGGTTCAATTCCAATCGCATTTGGGCCGTACAAAGCTAACACCCCAAGATCACCATTGAAATCAAAGGTCACCAAGACCAACGGCCATGATGAAGCGGTGAATCTCACGCATAAACCGAACACGTCGTCCTGAAAAATAGGAGTCGTTGCCATCATTACCATTTATGTCAAATGAGGCGTTGGAAGCAAGCAAACGCCCCTTGATGCGTCTTGAGAAGACGTGAAATCTTTCAAATCATTTGCACAAAACCTAAGGCTATCTCTTCAGAACCATCACTTCGGCCAAAGTATGATCTGATGTTGCAACAACTCCTTCCAGAGTTGCCAACCCACATCACTTCGATCAGAGCAGGATCTGATGTTGCAACAACTCACTCAAGAGTTACCAACTCCTATCACTTCGATCACTTTAGAACTTCGAGTTGCAACAACTCCCTCCAGAGTTGCCAACTCCTATGACTTCGGTCACTTTAGAACTTCGAGTTGCAATAGCTTTCCATAGAGTTGCCAACCTATATCACTTCGGCCAGAGCAGGACCTGATGTTGCAACAACTCTCTCTAGAGTTTCCACCCCTATCACTTCGGCCGCTTTAGAACTTCGAGTTGCAACAACTCCCTCCAGAGTTGCCAACTCCTATCATTTCGATTGCTTTAGAACTTTGAGTTGCAACAACTCCCTCTAGAGTTGCCAACTCCTATTACTTCGGCCGCTTTAGAACTTCGAGTTGCAACGGCTCTCCACATAGTTGCCAAACCACATCACTTTGGCCAAAGCAGGACCTGATGTAGCAACAACTCTATTTAGAGTTGTCAACTCCTATGGCTTCGGCCGTTTTAGAACTTCGAGTTGCAGTAGCTCTCCACAGAGTTGCCAACCTACATCACTTCGGCTAGAGCAAGACCTGATGTTGCAACAACTCCCTCCGGAGTTGCCAACTCCTATTGCTTCGGCCGCTTCAGAACTTGTTCGAAAGCAACAACTCTCCACAAAGTTGTCAACCCCCACCGCTCCGGCCTCATCGAGCCCTATCAATGCAACGACCCCCATAGGGAACCCCCATCCTGTCACCTCAACTACTTCAAGGGAAGCACGACCAAGGTCCCAACATTTTGCTTCAACGTCACAACTATTTCATATCGATGTTTGGCAAGATCCCCATCATTGCCCAATCACCTACCTCCCACGCTTTCCCCGTGTGCTCCAGCTTTATAGATTAAAAGTCCTTATATTATATAAATATCCATATATGGACTTGTCGGACTGCTGTTATGGGTCTGAGTCAGACTCGCCACCTTATCCGCCACATGTCAGTAGATGTGGTCCATACCACACCACGTGGTAGCTGAGGTGATTGTACATGTGATGAGCTGATTACATAAGCCGAAGTGGTTACATGAGGGAGGAACTGAATGCATGCCCAACGGAAGAGCAGAATTCATCCACAAGCCATCGCGGATACAAATGCCCACACTCCGCTTCTACGACGATATACCTACCTCGCTTCGCCCCAGCAAAGATATCTTTAGAAGGATCTTTTCAAAGTCAAATCCCTAACTGATCGATGGGACATGTGGCAGGACCTAAACGGTCAATTCAGCTGTATTTGTTAGAAACATTCAATGCCACCAACCTATGGAGGGACCGATTGACAACTAGGATGGGACGAGCCTTGAAGATCTGATAAACGTGTCTCCTCATCCAATGGCTTTCATCTTCTTATCCTTAGTATAAATATCCCCTCCTTGTGCTAGAAGAATGATTCGAATCCATTTTTTCTCCTATGACATTACAAACTTAAGTATCACCTTCTCCCTTCAATACTAGCACTTTATCACTACACTTTACATCAACCACTTCCCGGCAAGTGTTCCACCGCTGGCGAACCATTTCCGGTTGAAATTTGAACTAACTTGACCATCGGAGTACTCGCGGTCGGTCCCAACCCCTCCAAGAATGGCCACGGGTGACTAAGGACGTGCTACGTATGTAGGGAAGAGCTGACTCGAAGACGTATTCTATTGGCCACGTATCGGAGCCATTTTTCGAGGTCAACAAATATAATTATGTGGATTCAAGACATTGTCCCTAGATAAAAAGTAAAAACCATATCATTAGCAATCTTGCTACATGTATATCAAGTTTGACATCATATGTATTGACAATTTTTTTATATATTTATTTTAACAACACTCTTTTCAACCAATAGTCATATTTCCTACCCATAGAAGGTGTCAAACACTCAAACTTGTTGTAAAAAAAGGTGTTTACAAGTAGTTTAATTCATATCATTTGCTACAATCAATTCATATTCTATAAGGGTCTGTTGTATTTACTATTTTCAAGTCGTTTTCTGTTTTCGATTTTCGTGAAATTGCGTTCTCTTTCCTATTTTCGAAAACGCGTTTTTTAAAACAAAAAAAAATTGTATTGAAAACATAAAACGTCATTTTTTACGTTTGGGGTGTTTTTAGTACAAAACACGCTAAAAATTGGAAAACGCGGAAAACGCTCAAAACCATCTATTCCTCCTCTCTTCTTCCAATCCCCCAAAAATGGAAAACATACCATCTCTTCCTTTTCTCTTCCTCCAATCTCATCTCTTCCTTCTATCTTCTCGACGTCGGTGACCCATTTAAACACTGCAACCAACGACGAAGGAGATGTGCCGTGCCGACACGGGCGCAGGTGTAGAGAGGCAACGCTATTGTGAACGCAGCGTTGTGACCCATTCATTACGACCCATTCGTCGAGATGCTACTGTGGTTTGGGCCCATCTCTGCCTTCTCTCTCTTCGACGTCGACGACCCATCGACGTTGGCAGTAGCAAATAGATGCACAAACAGTGGAAGCAAATTGAAATTTGGGGGTGTGATTTTTGTAATCAAATTCTAAGGTCGGTAATGGATTGTGGATTATACTAATTTCATGACCAGGACTATGAAAGAATCAAGTAATACATTGATGCTTATTGTAATTTTTATTGGAAATATCTTTTACAGGTATGCTTGTTACCATCGTGTGTTATTTTATTCTGTGTTAATAAAGTAATATTTCAATTATATTGTCCTCATGTTTCCTTGAAGCAGAATTAATAAACTTGAAATTTCATTTTATCTTTATTAGTTGATTAATATGTCATTGTTAGTACATGGAGCTACGTCATGTTGTCTACAATGTGCACTTCTAAGTTGGATAAATTAGTATGCAGATGTCTATGGTAATTGGTAATATCAATAATTTGTACTAATGCCAAATTGATTTCTTTCCTTTTAGCATTTTATGGGGACAATAGAATCTTGAACTAAAAACAAAGAAATGAGATTATATGCGAGTTAGCACAGTGGAATAAGGATTTTATTAGTAGAGTTGAGCTTGTTGACCTATGGTTGATCATGACCTTAATGTTTTGATTATAACAAACAAGTACATCTTATTTACTAACAAATTGAATTGAGTGTTTAAGCTTTCAAAGTTATAAAGATTATTATTCACACTCAAATGAAGTACAAGTGAAGGTTAAACGAGCATTCAAGACAAATCATTCGAGATACAAGTCAAAGAAAGGCTCGAAGAGATCAAGAACATTGAAGATAGAGTTATTTATCAAACCTCATTTATATATATAAAGGTAGAACTCGTCAATGTTGAGCAAGTGCATAAAGCTCAAGTATTTCTCATAAATTCATCATTTGCATAAATTGTTTTGACATGAGAATGATCTTGGAAAAATGAACAATTGTAATATATCAAAAACCTTGAAAAATCATTTCCAAACGTCCCTCAAAAAATCACACTTCAACTTTCAATCAAAAAGTTATACTCCGATTTTCAATCTCATATTGAGATAGATTTTTGACATGGAAGATGATCTAATTTGAAGATGATTTCTGAATCAAAGGTGTATCCCTTTGAGTTAGCTTTCCAACCCATTTTGAATCACCTTACTCTGATATCAGGAGAAAAAGATATGAGCAAAATACTGAAAGCTGTCCGGATAAGACTTCCGTTGGTCAGAAATGTTTTCTATCCATCCGGAATGCTCTAGAAGTCACTCATGTTGGAACTAATAAAGTTAAGGAAACAAAAATAAATATGTTGATTAAAAATTATGAAAATTTCTTTATGAAAGAAGATGAACCTATTATTAATATGATTACTCGGTTCACCGATATTGTAAATGGTCTTAAAGGTTTTGATCGAAAATATACTAACGGTGAACTTGTGAGCAAAATGCTTAGGTCACTTTCGGAGGAATGGAGCCCCATACGGATGCTTATAGAAAATACAAAGGATGTAAATACATGTCCTTTGGAAGAATTGTATGGAACTCTAATGACCTATGAACTCAACAAAGCCGATGTCAAGGAAAAGACTAGAAAGAGCAAAGAAGAATCAAAAGCGGATAGACGCAAAATTGCTCTAAAATCGGCAATTGATGACGGAACAACAAGCAATGATATGAGCGATGATGAGTTTGAAGATTTGGTCATTCTTGTCAAGAAATGGAGAAATTTTCGAAGCAACCGAAAATTCGAAAAGAATGAAGAAAGGGGTAAGAAAATTGTTTGTTACAATTGTGACAAACCGGGTCACATTAGTACCGAATGTCCCAACAAGAGAAAGTTCATAAAAAATAAAGCTCTTAAGGCGACTTGGGATGAGAGCAATGATGATGAAGATGGAAATGATGATCACGAAGAGACAACAAACATGCGCTTCATGGCTATCAAAAATAAGGTAAATCATATCGAAAAATACTCATATGATTGAATTATAATATCGATTTCTCTATTATATGCTTTTATGTTTATGCTTTCGTATTTTAAATTATGCATGCTTTGATTTAAAACTTGATTATCAATTTATAAAATCTAGGGAGAATATATAGAATTTCAAATTTGTGGCTAAAGAGTTCAATTATTTGTACAAAGTATGATAAATGTGATCTACTATTTCAATTAATTGTAGAACATTATGCTATATACACAAACATGACTCCCATTGATGTGTGCAAGAGATGAGGAATGTTGAAAAGGGAAATTTTAAACTCTATTCAAATGATTTTACTTTCAATATTTCATCACTTATACATTGATTAATATTTTACCATAAAGTGATGATTATTTTTAAATTTGCATAAACTTGACATCTTGTGATCAATTGAGGGGGAATATATTATTATGGTTTTGATTTTATCTTTCTCCCATATATGCTATTCTTTTAACATATGCCAAAAGAAGGAAAATCAATTAAATGATTATGTTTGAAAAGGGGAATATCAAAAGAGCAATTTAAACTTGTGATATATGCTTAATTTGATTATTGAAAGGGGGAATACATGTATAAACGAAAGGGAGAATTCAATTGAAATACATGTGTCTACGGTTGATTTGAAAAACTGTGATCCTAAATACCATACCCTTGCTCCTCTATGTGCTACCTTTTTGCTTATGTCAAAAGGGGGAAGAGATGTGGATAATTATGCTTGCTAATTATAAACAAGGAAATTCATGCTCAAACTTGATATATGCATGTTGATTGGAGGAACTTATGCTTAAACTTTATATCAATGTGTTCACTATCTATATTGCAAATTATCTTATTTGTCATAATCAAAAAGGGGAAAATTGTTGACCTATGGTTGATCATGACCTTAATGTTTTGATTATAACAAACAAGTACATCTTATTTACTAACAAATTGAATTGAGTGTTTAAGCTTTCAAAGTTATAAAGATTATTATTCACACTCAAATGAAGTACAAGTGAAGGTTAAACGAGCATTCAAGACAAATCATTCGAGATACAAGTCAAAGAGAGGCTCGAAGAGATCAAGAACATTGAAGATAGAGTTATTTATCGAACCTCATTTATATATATAAAGGTAGAACTCGTCAATGTTTAGCAAGTGCATAAAGCTCAAGTATTTCTCATAAATTCATTACTTGCATAAATTGTTTTGACATGAGAATGATCTTGGAAAAATGAACATTTGTAATATATCAAAAACCTTGAAAAATCATTTCCAAACGTCCCTCAAAAGATCACACTTCAACTTTCAATCAAAAAGTTATACTCAGATTTTCAATCTCAATTGAGATAGATTTTTGACATGGAAGATGATCTAATTTGAAGATGATTTCTGAATCAAAGTTGTATCCCTTTGAGTTAGCTTTCCAACCCATTTTGAATCACCTTAATCGGATATCAGGAGAAAAAGATATGAGCAAAATACTGAAAGCTGTCCGGATAAGGCGTCTGTTGGTCAGAAATATTTTCTGTCCATCCGGACGTCCGGTTCATCTCAACGGTCACTTTTTTGACCGTTCTGACTAACTCAAACGGCTAGTTAATTACACGATCCAGACGTCCGGATAGCTCGTCCGGATGGACAGTGTTTTGGCCAGTTTGAGTGCTATAAATACCAACTCTCTTTGCATTCAATTTGTACAACTTTGGAGATAAAATTGAGAGAGTTATTTATTGAAAATCTTTGAGCTTAACTTCGTTTTAAAATTCTATCTCATTTACAAAGAATTCTTGATTGATTCAAATTTGTTTTATCCATTTCATCAAGAATTAAATTTTGTAAAGAAACTTTTCAATTTCATATATTTTCAAACTCTTGATAAAAGTTTTCTTTGCCAACACTTGTATTGAAGTGTAAATCTCTCCTCATACTTAACTTGTATTATTTTGTTAAGAGAGATTATTGGTTGAAAACTTTGATAACAATACAAACTATTTCATCATCCATCCTTTATCAAAGTTTACAAAATCAACACTTGAGCTTAATTCATTTGCTATCTATTAAAGTGTTTGCCTCTTTTCTTCTTGTACTCAACCTTGATTTTATCATTCGATAAGAAAAGAAAATTTGTATAGTAAAATTCATTTGTAGTGTGGGTCGGTTGTAGTCCCCTAAAGATCAACATTGTATAAGGTTTGGTGCGCCTTGTTGTAAGCCACCGTGTGGGTCATATCGAGGTCCCGTAAAGCTCGATAGTGTGGGTCGTGTTGAGGTCCCGGAAAGCTCAACGTTGTAAAGGATCGGTACTCCTTGTTGTAAGTTACCATTATAATACAAATTGACCTTGCTCGTGACGGAGAGCTTGGTAACGGGGACGTAGATCATTGCATTGGATCGAACCCCATTAAATCGGTTTGTTATCTTTACATTATTGCACTTTACTTTAAATTGCTATTTACATTGTGCAATATCATACTTGAATTAAGATAACATATTTGCATATTTACTTATTGTTTTATACTTTGCAATTATATCTTGTGTGTTGAATTGTTTTGTGACTAAGTGTCGAAAAAGTTTTGCAAACCAATTCACCCCCCTCTTGATTAGTTATTCTTGGGTTAACAAAGCTTTTTTTATGGACAATACAAATACTATGTCTTCATAAGATCACAGACAAGCAATTTCTTCTACAAGAAAACAAAAAAATTAGGAAAAATAAATGAATGAGCAAATTGATGATGCTATAAGGTGGAATTTAGAAAAGTAGCAAGAATTCTTCCCTTTTACATTAACAAGATCTTTCCACAGTGTATGAGACCACACAAGAGTAAGTTATCTTCTCTATCACGGACCTGTTAAAATTAATGGAAAAGCAAAACCTTGTCGTATGCCTAAATATGTTTAACAACCCCTAGCCTGCATATGATTTGTCTTTATCAAACCCTTTTTCTTTTTGGTTCTTTCTGCAAATTTTATTACAGTAAATGTAACATGAAGTTCGCCAGTTTGGGCAATTGTGGTGAATAATTTCACTTTCCATTTTGCTCTTTACGTACTTTGAATTGGGCCTCCAGCTTAGTCTTGAAGACATGTGATCTTCTAAGATGATGCCTTATTTCAACATGTTTCTGGTCTCAAATATTGGTGGGGTGATTGCAGATCATTTGTGGTGGCTTTTTTTTGCATTAATGGGTCTTCCCAGGTTCAGAACACCTGGTGGAGTTGTGTTCTGTTCTTTTGTGGCTCTTGGTTTCTTGGTAGTGGGGAGAGCTAGATTTGCTAATAAATCACATGGATGTTGCTCCAAGGTATGCAGGAATTGTAATGGGGGTTTCTAACACAGTCGGTACCTTAGCTGGCATTATTGGGATTGATCTTATTGGTCGACTTCTTGAAGCCAGTAAGGCTGCTCAGTTGGATCTCACTAGTCCGAATAGCTGGAGAGCAGTTTTTATCATCCCATGGTCACTTTGTATCTTTAGCTCAATTTTGTTTCTTCTATTCTCCACTTTGTATCTTTAATTGGAATTCTGAATTTGTTAAATAATTCCAGATATCTTGTATTGATTAATTTTCAATTCTTCATGAAATTTTCCTCTGAATTTCTTTTGAAATGACTGTGTTCCTCTTCCTCTTGTTAATATTAGCGTTCCTCTTCCTCTTGTTAATATTAGCGAAGGACCAAATGAAATCCTTCATTTTGTTTTTTATTTGATAGACACAGATGGCTTGTTCGAGTCTGGTGCTTTAAACATTCTTTCAAAAGATAATCGAAGATGAGTGGTCTATGAAGCACAAAGGGAAGTAGAGAGTTTTCGTAATATAGTCAGAATGAAAACCGAGAAATTGGAACAAGAGCATTCTAAGAAATGTTGTAAAATATTGTATTTTTCCATTATAAATTTAATTTACCTAGTGCTTGTAAAAAATAATGTGTGCTTGTGAGAACTAACATGAACTTGATATGATTGATTTCAAAATATTTATTACCATGTCAACATGAGATTAATGCTCCTCCTTTTTTTTTTGGCAATTTGATTAAGTTTGGTTGTGACTTGATGTTAGTTAATTCTTGTCACAAGTTACGTACAAGGGCAAAAACAAGGACTTGTCAAATTTAATTTAGGTTGTGTTTTTTATATATGGAAAAAAATATTTCAAGATTCAATAATTTCAAAATTTATTTGTTATTTAATACTATATTAATATTAAACTATTATAATATATTGAATAATCAGATTTCTTGAATAAAATATTATAAAAAAAATATTCTCAAAATTTCAAAGTAAACACGTTTTTCATTTTTATGTTTTGAGAAATAGGTTTTGACAAAAAGAACGTATTTTCAGCAATTTCAAAACAGACACTCAAAATACAAAACACAAAATGAATTCAAAACTCAAAACAAAAACACAAAGAGAACAATCCCTAAGCTATTGTATTTAATTTGTAAGTACAAATAAAAAAACTGCACAAAATTTGGCGGGTCGGCCCCCTTCCATGACCCTTCACTCCACCATTCAATTACTTCATTGATTGATTGACATTTTAACCAAGATAATCAATTATGATTTCTTTAAATACAAATCCAAGATAATTAAAACATGTTATTTGCGTGCAAAATGAGCTACATACTTTAATCAAACAATATCAATTCACGACTTGATTCATGCATGACCACCCATTGGCTACACGGGATCCTTGAGCACAACTCTACCCGGTCGATGGATTTTTTTTTCAAATTATCTCACCAATATATGACAAATCTACAAGATTGAGTTGAACTAATCCATGGTACGACTAGAGGTGGCAATTGAGCTGAACGACTCGTGAGCTGCTCAAGCGTCAAAAGACAAGCCCGAGCCCGCTCAGCTCATTTTTTAACGAGCGGCTCGTGGACGAGCCAACGAGCCTCATCCAAAATCAATGATTTATCTATTTTTTTAAAATATGCTTTCCTTTAAGAAAAAAAGACGAGCTCACGAGCCGAGCTCGACCCGCAAGTAACGAGCCGAGCCCCACTCGATCCATTGCTACCACTAAGTACAACCATGAAGTCAAAACTATTTGGATTAGTGTCACATTTTAAATCTAGATTACCCAATATATTTTAACACTTAATACTCATGTGCAATCGAGAATCTATTTTGAACAATTTCTTGTAGTTCAAAAGCTCAATCCTTTTCTAGCCATATATCCTAACAAATATAAAAGAGCCGGTTTGAAAAATTCTGTTTTGGACAGTTGTCAACAAATTATGTCGTCAACCAACACGACGTCGTTTGGATATTGGGTGTTCTTTCCTTCATTTCCCACTCTTGAAATGAGAAACCTGTGTTCTACTCTTTGTAGAAGCAAAACCTCCCCCTCGTGCCTGTGTTCTGAGTTCTCGAAACTACTACCATAGAATCAATGGAAACTCGTGCCTATTGTGAGGATAGGGGGTTTTGACGGAGACACGAGTTGTGTCCCCGTCTCGAAGGAGATACGCCTAATCATCCATCCTCGTCCCACTTTCATCGTCTCCATCTCTTACCAAAACCAATCCATTTCAAACAAAAAGAAAAACACAAAAGAAAAAGCAAATCAGAAAATGGAAGGAGAGATTTCGCGACACAACCTTAAAAGAGCCGGTTTGAAAAACACTGTTTTGAACAGGTGTCAACAAATTATGTCATCAACCAATGCGAAGTTGTTTGGATATTGGGTGTTCTTTCCTTCATTTCCCACTCTTGAAACGAGAAACCTGTGTTCTACTCTCTCTATATAAGCAAAACCTCCCCTTGTGCATGTGTTCTGAGTTCCTGAAACTATCTCCACAGAATTAATGGAAACTCGTGCATGTTGCGAAGATGGGGGGTTTTGACAGAGACACGGGCTGTGTCTCCATCTCGCACGGAGACATGCCTAATCATCCATCCTCGTCCCACTTCCACCGCCTATATCTCTTACCAAAATCAATCCATTTCGAACAAAAAGAAGAACACAGAAGAAAAGGCAAATCAGAAAATGGAAGGAGAGATGTCGCGAAGCAACCTTAAGCTCCCCTTTGTTGAAGACGCTGAGTCCAACAAACCCTCTACGTAAATTTCTCACTATATATATATTGAAAAGAATTAGAGAATAAACTGTAAATTTCTCAGTCAAAGGAAAAAGATTAGATTTTGTGGTGGATTTGAGTTGCAGTGTGGTTGATGATCAGCTCAAGATTTGGCATATGAGTTTCTTGGAAATGAAATTCTGTGCTTGGGGGTGTTTGGTGAAGGATATAAAACGCTGATGAAGCTGAATTTTTTGTGTGTTATGTAGTAGAATAGATTTTGGTTGAATATATATTTACTAGGAGAGCTAAAGCTAAATTTACTTCAAAATATTCATGTGAAATAATTTCCTCAATTTTCTTGCACTATATTTGGTAGGTTAGCAGTGAAGGCGTGGGGGTGGGGTGGGATGGGTATAAAGTGATATGACTGCGTGCGTTGAAGTTTGGTGAGTTATAGGAGCCTATTTCTGGTTCCATCTTTTACTGTTGAATCTGCAGCAATGAAGCCCTCATTATTATTGGAATTAATTGATTATTAATTGAGTTTCATTAAATATTGTATTTAATGAGTGGGCCATTACAATTAATTTGGGTGAATTGGAAAAGTCTCCAATATAGGTCCATAAATTGATAAGTCCATTTTAAGTGTCTTATATATGGTAAGGAATCCCACATCGAAAGTTTACAAGAAAAATACTTGTTTATATAGTTGGATGTGTGTATAAGTTATAATTTAATAAGTGACTTACAACTTGGCTACCTTTGACTAGCCAAAGGCTAGCAAACTAGTCACTCACGCCGCGTCGCGTCACGTCCCGGACCTGGATCCGGCCCGCACACGTCGCAAAGTACGCATTGGGCGCTTTAGAGGCGCACTTTGCACTTCGCACGTACGCATCGTCGCGAGGAGCTGGGGAGCCTTATAGTTTTCAAAAATGGATTCATGGTTCGATGACATGGCGACGAGATGCTCGATAAGTTGGCATCCTAGGTGGCACACACGTAGCAGGTTGCGTCACTTCGTCCCGCGTGGCAATTGGTACAGTTGGACGTACGCGTGGCATCTGCATGACTGGTGACTCTTTGAAATTGGTGAATAGACATAATGAATGGACACTGCACTTCATGGTTTAATCTGGGTCGTCAGATTATGAAATAGTGTGATCCAATGGCTAAGACAAATAAGACCAAATGGTGCACTAGTTCATGAAATGTCACACACCCATTCAAGGAGACACTTCAATCTCTATAAATAGAGACCTCCAAATTCGTTTTGGATACACCAAATCAATTACAATTTCATTGATTTCTAAATTCTCTTCTCTCCATATTCTGTTTCCAAAACTCTCTCATATATTCGTCGTTATTCCGTTTGAGTACGTTCATTCTTTGGTTCGATCAACAAGGTTGGTAGTGTGCAGTATCGACTTTGGAATAAGCATTGTATCTTGGGAGACAGACGTCCATAATCCCGTTTGTACTTTGTTGGGGGGCGAAATCTGTCTTAAGGAGATTTGCTTTGGCATACCTCGCTTCATCTTCTGCTTTTATTTTTCTGTTATTTTATTTATTTTTTTGATTGCGTTAGTTGAATTTCTGACAACAATCTTAAGACAAATCCGTTTACTTTTGTTCTTTCTTCTACATTTCTCTTATTGATTATTTTTTGTAATTGTGGTTTTACAGAAAATGATTAGTACTGTTGAAAATACTACTAGTGCTGTGATTGCGCTAAATTCTGGTTCCAATCAATTTGTCATGCCGCCGGCTTCACAATATGAGAAACTGAAAAAATTGAATGGCACAGATTTCAAGCGTTGGCAACAGAAGATGCTATTCTATTTGACAATGTTGAATTTGGTAAAGTTTATGCGTAAAGATTGTCCCGCACAAACATCGGAGAATGCTATTGTTAAAAATACTCAGCTAGCCATCGATGCATGGAAATATGCAGATTTCTTATGCCGTAACTACATTCTCAATGGACTGGATAACACTTTGTATAGTGTGTATTGTGACTTCAAGACGGCTAAAGAATTATGGGAATCTCTTGATAAAAAATACAAGACAGAAGATGTTGGAACGAAGAAATTCATTGTCGGCAAATTCCTGGATTATAAGATGTCTGATTCAAAGACATTAATGAGTCAGGTTCAGGAGATGCAAGTTATACTTCATGATATTGAAGCTGAAGGCATGACTTTGAGTGAATCTTTCCAGATTGCTGCTATGATCGAGAAACTACCTCCACTATGGAAAGATTTCAAAAACTATCTTAAGCATAAACGCAAAGAGATGACGATGGAGGATTTAATTGTTCGAGTTCGCATTGAAGAAGATAATCGGGCTACAGAAAAGAAGACTAATGTGCGTAACATGGAAGCAAATACTAACATGGTGGAAGACTCGGTGTCTAAAAATAAGAAAAGGAAGTATTCTGGCTCATCCATGGACAAAGAAAAAGTCAACAATGCAAAACGGTTCAAGGGAAACTGTTATATTTGTAGGAAGCCGGGACATCAGGCAAAAGACTGTCGAAGCAAAAAGAAGGATACACCAAAGAAGAAACCACCCCAAGCCAATATAACCGAAGTGGATAATATTTCTGTTGATGTTGGAGACATCAACCTATCCGCTGTTGTTTCTGAAGTTAATTTGGTATCTAATGCCAAAAATTGGTGGTTGGACACAGGAGCCACTCGTCACATCTGTGCTGATAAGGGTCTATTTTCTGAATATAAGACTCTTAATCATAATGAGTGCCTTTACATGGGCAATTCTACAACTTTCAAGATTGAAGGAATTGGAAAGGTTATTCTGAAATTCACATCGGGGAAGAAACTGACGCTGAATGAAGTTGTACACGTCCCAGTTATCAGAAAGAATTTGATTTCAGGAGCTATACTTAGTAAGAAAGGATTTAAAATTGTGTTTTAATCTGATAGATTTGTACTTACTAAAGGGGGCATGTATGTTGGGAAATGTTATTTACTTGATGGTCTATTTAAGGTCAATGTTGTTGTAGTGGACAAAAAATCCACATATTTGTATCCACGAGTTATTAATAAAACTAATGATTCCGTTTACTTGCTCGACTCTCCATATTTGTGGCATAGCAGATTAGGGCATGTAAATCGTGCTTCCTTAAAAAAACTTGTAGGTTTAGGTCTTATACCTAAACTTGAATTCGAAGACAAACATAAATGTGAAATTTGTGTTGAAGCAAAATTTGCTAAAAAATCTTTTAACTCAATTAAAAGGAGTAATGAACCATTATGTTTAATACATAGTGACATTTGTGAGCTAAAATTTGTTCAAACTCGAGGTGGTAAAAAATATTTTATCACGTTTATTGATTATCACAGTAGGTATTGCCATGTTTATTTATTAAGTAGCAAAGATGAAGCGTTGAATGCGTTTGTTACTTATAAAAATGAAGTTGAAAATCAACTTGGAAAAACGGTTAAGGTATTAAGATTCGATAGAGGTGGTGAATATGATTCATCCATATTTAATGAATTATGTGCTAAGTTTAGTATTATTCACCAAACAACAGCCCATTATACTCCACAGCAAAATGGGATTGCTGAGAGGAAAAATAGAACTTTAAAAGACATGGTTAATGCTATGCTTATAAGTTCTAGATTACCACATAACTTGTGGGGGAAAGCAGTGCTAACTATTGACTTTATTCTGAATAGAGTTCCCCACAAGAAAACTGGTTCAATACCTTATGAAATATGGAAAGGGAAAATGTCTTCCTATAAATACTTAAAAGTGTGGGGGTGCCTAGCTAAAGTGGCTATTCCACCTCCTAAAAGGATTAAGTTAGGTCCTAAAACTATTGATTGGATTTTTATCGGATATGCAATAAATAGTAGTGCGTACAGATTTCTTGTGCATAAATCTGATATAAGTGACATTCATGTCAATACAATTATTGAATCCAGAGATGCTGAATTTTTTGAAGATGTGTTCCCTAATAAAAGAGATATTGTTGAGAATACTCAAAAGAGAACACGAGATAATGCATTTGAAAACAATATAGAACCTGAACCAAGAAGGAGTAAAAGAGCAAAGGTTGTTAAATTCTTTGGTCCAGATTTTATATCTTTTATGATTGAGAAAGAGCCTCGAACATTTAAAGAAACTATAACTAGTCCAGAATCTGTATTCTGGAAGGAAGCTATAAATAGCGAAATTGAATCCATTATGAGTAATAATACTTGGCAATTGGTTGATCTTCCTAAGGGAACTAAACCAATAAGGTGCAAATGGATCTTTAAAAAGAAGTTAAAAGCCGATGGTTCAATAGACAAATACAAGGCTAGACTAGTTGCAAAGGGATATCGTCAGAAAGAAGGAATTGATTTCTTTGACACATATTCTCCGATAACTAGAATTACTTCTATTCGAGTTTTAATTGCTATAGCAGCCTTGTATGATTTGCAAATACATCAAATGGATGTGAAGACTGCATTCTTGAATGGTGAATTAAACGAAGAAATATATATGGAACAACCAGAAGGTTTCATAGTAAAAGGACAAGAGAACAAAGTATGCAAACTTGTTAAATTATTATACGGTTTGAAGCAAGCTCCTAAACAATAGCACGAGAAGTTTGACAGTACCATGATTAGGAATGGATTCATCATAAATACATGTAACAAATGCGTATATTCGAAAAGATTCAAAAATGCATACGTACTTGTCTGTCTATATGTTGATGACATGCTTATATTAGGGACTAATATAGACGTTATCAATAAAACAAAGAATATGTTTACCAATAACTTTGACAAGAAAGATATGGGTGAAGCAGACGTGATTCTAGGAATGAAGATATCTAGAACATCATATGGAATATTCTTGTCTCAAACTTATTATGTTGATAAAATAATTGAGGGGTTTAGGACTCATAATATTAAAGAGACGAGTAACCAATTTCTTCCTCATATAGTTCTTCACAAGAATAGTGGAAATGAGAAACAGCAGTTAGAATATTCCCAAATTATTGGTAGTGTAATGTACTTAATGAATTGTATAAGACCTGATATAGCTTAAATTATTAGTAGTGTAATGTACTTAATGAATTGTACAAGACCTGATATAGCTTACTCGGTAAGTAAGCTCAGTTGTTACATAAGTAACCCAAGTAATCAACATTGAGATGCATTACTTAGAGTTTTGGGATACTTGAAACGAACCAGAGAGTATTCATTATGTTATAGAAAATATCCTCCAGTAATTGAAGGATATAGTGATGCCAATTGGATATCGGATACAGACGAGTCAAAGTCTACCAGTGGCTATGTATTTACTCTTGGTGGTGGCGTTATATCATGGAAATCTTCTAAGCAAACGTGTATAGCTTGATCTACTATGGAATCTGAGTTTGTTGCTTTAGATAAAGCGGGAGAAGAAGCAGAATGGTTAAGACATTTCGTAGAAGATATTCCTACATGGCCAAAGCCTATACCGGCTATTTGTATTCATTGCGATAACAGACAATAATAGCCAGGGCTGAAAATTTTGTGTATAACGGTAAGTCGAGACATATACGTCGTAGACATAACACCGTTCGGCGGTTGCTCTCAAATGGAACAATATCAATTGATTTTGTTAAGTCAAAAGAAAATCTTGCGGATCCATTTACTAAAGGGTTATCTAGAGAGCGTATAGACTGCGCATCGAGGGAAATGAGTTTAAAGCCTAAAACCCAATGAGTCATCTTAGTGGAAACCTAACCTAGCAACTGGAAATCCCACGGACTAGGTTCAATAGGAAAACTAATTATGAATGACTCGATAAGAGCACTTAAGAGTTTAACTCCTTCCTATTTCTATAATGCAAAAAGTGCTGACTATGAAGTTTATGAAGGATAAGCTTTTACTTTTAATGATAACTATAAATAGTACAAGTGATTACCATAGAGTATTTTTTGTAGAACATCACCTGTGTAAGTGCAAACTTGGCGGGTTCTTTGAGAATTTACTTAGGCGAATTCTCTAAAGTACTCGCAGAACCCAAGTAGTTCATGGCCGAAATAATGAACACAATAGAGAACCAAGTTTGACATGAGAGATAATGTATTTGGTCTATTGTCTGAGCTTGCAATAACGTCTGACAGTTCAAAACGTTGCGTTCACTGATTAGCCAGTGAGTTCGATAGACTCTTACTAAAGAAGGTTCAAAGCGAAAGCTACCTATCTTGATGTGTTATCTTTCTTATAGTACTCTTCTTTTATCTTCCTTAACTTCTTCCATTCATGTGGGGGATTGTTGGAATTAATTGATTATTAATTGAGTTTCATTAAATATTGTATTTAATGAATGGGTCATTACAATTAATTTGGGTGAATTGGAAAAGTCTCCAATATAGGCCCATAAGTTGATAAGCCCATTTTAAGTGTCTTATATATGGTAAGGAATCTCACATCGAAAATTTACAAGAAAAAATACTTGTTTATATAGTTGAATGTGTGTATAAGTTATAATTTAATAAGTGACCTACAACTTGGCTACCTTTGACTAGCCAAAGGCTAGCAAACTAGCCACCACTAGAGTGGTGCTTCGCACCACTAGAGTGGTGCTTCGCGTCCCGGACCCGGCCCGCACATGTCGCAAAGTACGCACTTTAGAGGCGCACTTTGCACTTTGCACGTACGCATCGTCGCAAGGAGTTGGGGAGCCTTATAGTTTTCAAAAATGGATTCATGGTTCGATGACATGGCGACGAGAGGCTCGATAAGTTGGCATCCTATGTGGCACACACGTAGCAGGTTGCGTCACTTCGTCCCGCGTGGCAATTGGTACAGTTGGACGTACGCGTGACATCTGCATGGCTGGTGACTGTTCGAAATTGGTGAATAGACATGATGAATGGACACTGCACTTCATGGTTTAATCTGGGTCGTCAGATTATGAAATAGTGTGATCCAATGGCTAAGACAAATAAGACCAAATGGTGCACTAGTTCATGAAATGTCACACACCCATTCAAGGAGACACTTCAATCTCTATAAATAGAGATCTCCAAATTCGTTTTGGATACACCAAATCAATTACAATTTCATTGATTTCTAAATTCTCTTCTCTCCATATTCTGTTTCCAAAACTCTCTCATATATTCGTCGTTATTCCGTTTGAGTACGTTCATTCTTTGGTTCGATCGACAAGGTTGGTAGTGTGCAGTATCGACTTTGGCATAAGTATTGTATCTTAGGAGACAGACGTCCATAATCCCATTTGTACTTTGTTGGGGGCGAAATCTGTTTTAAGAAGATTTGCTTTAGCATACCTCGCTTTATCTTCTGCTTTTATTTTTCTGTTATTTTATTTGTTATTTTGATTGCGTTAGTCGAATTTCTGACAACAATTTGTTGATTTAAATCAGCAGTCTCCTGAAGGTAAAGTGTCTTTTCTTCAAGTTAATTACTTAATATTTTAATGCTTCATATCTCACACTATAATCTCATTTTGGCCTTCTTTGGGCTATGCTAGAATTTATGTAAAATTGCATACTCTTGACAAGTTAAAGGTGAAATTGAACGATATCAACCTCTTTTTACCTAATTATAATATAAAGTGTAAATTTCTTGCTATTAAGTGTCACCTTTAGAGTAAATTAAATGAAAATTGTAAAAGTGATATTTTAATTCTCATTCCGCCTATATACGTACAAGACCATAAATTTAGATATGAAATATAAATATTTTCTCAATATTTTTGTGTGATCGTGCATATATTTCCTAACTTTTAATGCACTTTTATTTATTTTAGTTCACATAAAAATATAGTGTATTCTTATTTAAAAGAATTTTGCACTTAAGGTGGTCAAACTTCTATGTCCACGTGTTTTGGTCCTTTAACTTTGAATTAAAATCATAATGGTTCTTTAGTGACCGTTTGTGAAAACACATGAAATTTCAGTGATTGTTTCCGTAAGTTTTAAACTTTAGTTACCGTTTTGTAATTTTTAGGTAAGTTTAGTGACCGTTTGTGAAATTAACCCATAAAGAATAAAAGTGCTATAGTTTGTAGGAAGATATGAAGTAGCATAACGATCATGTCACTATACTTCCATGATGCTACATTCATTTGCTGACGGTTACTGCTTGTCAAAATCAGTACAAGAACTCTTTTACCTACCACTGCCTTCAAGATGACCAAAAATTGCCATTTGATGATGCAGTCAAGTTTCTTGGAAAGTCTTTTTTCCCCTTACATTCTAGAATCTGTCAGCAAATTTCTCCTTTCTTTAAAAGTTTATGCTACAGCTTTCTGTGGCATTATACATGCACTTCATTCTTGACTATATAAAGGGAGACTATGCAGTCTTAATTCGTACTCTTCTTTCTGTGCATCTTCCTTTAATGCTCTGAAGTCATCTTACTCTTGGGTTAAGTTTCTGTTGGTAAGCAGCATAAATCCTTAATTGAGGTGAATATTGACGCTGAAATGGCAATGAACTCTGGTGGTACTTTAGAACATGTTCGGTAGGATGATTAAATAGCTTATATTATTAAAGAATGAACATGTTCGTTTGATTATCTTGACAATTTCAGAGTTTATCTATACCATAATCACGACACTTGCAACATTAAACATTTGACATGTATGTAGTTGGAGCCCAGAGGGCTCAATTTCCGTAATAAACATAGTTGATTTAGATTTTCGCGTAGCTCTAGAATGAACCTCATGAATATCAACTCGATTGAATGCCTCTCATTGTGAGAGTTCTTCAGATCAAATAGAAGCTCTAGGCTTATTACAATGCTGAATTTCGGCAATTAGTATCAATCTACGCTAACGAACAAGGAAGCTTATAACTGTACAAGATATTTACATCAAAACTATACAACCATGCCAAATATATGTTGTCCTTGCTGTCCTGATGGACAATGAAGTGGTCAAAAAAGATTTATTGAACCCAAACTTTTTGAGAAAATGCTTGGAGCATGTTTGGCTAAGCTTACAATGTTCACTTTTATGTAAATTGAAATAGATAATTTTTCAGTTTTATCTAAGTCAGAGATCTTGATGGTGTAGAAGTATGAAAAAAAGTAACATATCAAAGGTGTTTGGAAACTTAATTAAAGCTTAGCCAAAAATGCTCTTAGTTTGTTGTTGATGTGCTGTAAAACTAAACTTCTCTGTATTTCTGCCAGGTTCTGGATTTGCTCGAAGATGCTTGTGAGTCGCTACTTGAAAGTATTATAGCTGAAACCTAGAACAGGCGTGTTTCAGATTCTTCTTGCTGCAAGCTCATTAATCCGATTCAACATCCCGTGGAGCATTCTCAATTTATAAGATCATAGTTTATCCGACCTCAAGCTGATTTTGTGGTAATCTGTTTCATAGAGAATTCCCACTAATGGCCATGATTAATTGAGCACTTCTTTTTAATATTTGTTAGGATCCCAACCTTTCATCAAATATTCTACTTTTTTCCTAGATACTTGAGTTCAAATGCGTTTGTCTCGAGAAATCTAAGTGGAAATCACGCCCGAAAAATTACTGACACCTGGAGCTAGCTTAAATTGCTAAAGCAACTCCCACTCCTAATTCGAATAAAAAGACATTTAGGGTCCGTTTGATTGTAAGTGGAAAATTTGAGTAGAAAAAAAAAAAAATTAAGGAATTGAATTGCCTAAAATTGTTTTCCTGAGAATTGTCAGTTAATTGTATTTGATCAATATAATTTTCCACCCGAAAAATGTTAAAATTTTAAATCTTTTGGTGTCGTTTGATTTTGTTTTTCATGAAAATATCCGGGAAAATATTTTTTTACAATTGTAGATGGAATTTGTTTTCATTGTAAAAAAAAAAAAATGGAATGGAGAATTGGTTTTCCTTAAAACCATGGAAAAGGTAGGCGGGTGAGTCAAATCAAGAATGTGTTCCATGGAAAATTTAGTGTATCAAACAAGCCAAAAGTGAAAGATGGAATTCCTTTTTCATTTTCCATGGAAAATTTTGTTGAATCAAACAAGCCCTTAATTTTGATAGTTGGAATCTCCAATAGGGCAGGCATTAATATAAAAAATTCTCAAACTGGGACATCATCCACTACTAGATCTTCCTTTAATTTAGGAGATCGAAGGGCAAAGAGAGCCACTCTTACTTAAAAAATAAGGAATGGAGATTCATCGCTACAGGAGTGTAGAAAAATGTTAACAGAGAAAAGATTCCAATCATAGTTAGCATTTTTGGCTTGTTGAATTGGACAAGATTACAGAAGAATTTGTGCAAGTTTATTGTTGGGCCTGGGGCATGGAACATAACCATCGGGTGCAAGGGAAGCTAGAGACTAATGAATTTAGCAATTCTCTTCATCAATCCTATTCAATATACAAGCAAGTCCTTCGGGTTTTCTCAAGATTAGATGCAACAGGCTAGTAAGAGTAGATTGCGAATTAGTGAGAAGTTAAAACTACTTCCGAAGACATTCTCTAAGGTACAAATCATACATTGCAAACTCAAAAAGTATGTTTAATCAACTTCCAGCTAAACCATAATGATCCTGCCGAACATTAGATTTAGGCACGGAAAAAGAATAATAGCATGTTTTCTATTTCTCATAGAAGGCAAAAAGCATACATGAAAGCTAATCATGTCTATTTTCTGCATATTCACACTAGTATCAGAATTTTGTCAACGCCAACTTTACACTTCATGCATCATCCATAATATGATCGTTATCATTATCACCTGCGTAATATTCATCATCACGCTGGATTTGCTTGTCTTTCTTGTGTCCTGAGATGACATATAAATTAAGGAGAAATGTAACATACTTAGCACATGCAGGAAGAATACAATAAACCCACAATAAGATAAAAGATGCCTCGACCAAGTGTGGTCGTGTAGCTATACAGCTTTTACTTACTATTCACTCGTTCATCAGGATTCTGCTCATCTTCATCAAAATCGGGAATGTAAAAATCAGGGGGTACCTAATAAAAAATAAATAAAAATCAGTGAGTTTCATTTAACACGTGAAGTGGTAGATATCCTCCATCAACCCATGGACCAATCATTAGTCTTAGACAAGTCAAAATAATATAAGGTACAAACCATCAATCAGAAATCAACTATTTTTAAGCCCCTCATGATTGTTCAATAGCATTAATTTCTGCAATTTTTTCCCTTGTGCTAATAAAACAAAATAACTCTTTTTAGCACAATCATAAATCAAATTCTTTGCAGTAGCTTATTTTGCATGCTATGTAGAACATAACTACCTGCATACACGGAAACAATACTAGTTTGGACTTGAATATTTCCTGCATTCTGCTTACCTCTTGCATCTGTACACTAGGGGAATGTTGGATGGAGCGAAGATTTTCATGCACGTGCTGCTTGATTGAGTTAAGATACGATCTGCTATTCAAATTCTCCTGCTCGATCAACAAAATTATTAGACGTGGAAATTAAACTTTGTTTGCTGTTTAACAGAAACTAGTTAAAACACGTTAACAGAACGAACAAATTCAACTAAGTTTGACAGTGTTCAGTCAACAGATAACACAACATTACCAGTAAAATTATATAAGCACAGATAATTAGCTGACAGATATTGATATTGTAGCAAGTAGCAGCAAATGAGGCATGAGTACAGGGGCACAAAAAGTTTCACATACCATGGGCCCACTCGGAATTTTCAATGAATAATCGGGAGCAAAATATTTGATGTACTCATTTTCTGGTATCTCTGCAAGACAAAGATATAAAATACTTAGGATGTAGGACTACACTAGCTTCATTCTGCAGTAATGGAAAAGATATAGACGACTTTTGCTAAATTCTGCTCCTCGATACATTGTGAAAAGGCATGCTTAATAGCAGAATTATTAGAGCATATCTGACTATGCTTATAAAGTCTACTTATAAGTAAATTAATAAGGTTTAAACCAAATATTTTTTTATTGGATAAAGTTGAAAAAGGTTACTTATCTTAACAAGTAACTTTCCACGTGACTTTTTTTACAACTAAAAAGTTGCTTTTCTTTTTTGAGCTTAGCCAAACATGCACTAAGCAAATTATACCAAAAAACATTGTATATGATTTCACCAAAAAGAATAAAAGATCAAGAATCTGAAATGGACAAAAAATGAACAGAAGAAGATGTTAATGATGGTGATTAAAGCTAACAAATCATATATATCGGAAAACTGTAATGGGAGACAGAGCATTCCCATGAGACAGGGATGCATCAGCGTACCATCAGGAAGCTCTGCATCTAAAAGAATTCCAGTCTCTACAGTCCAACATCTAGCCACGTTCTCTTTAGTGTATCCCCCACCTCCAGTTACCTGCAAGAAGAAAACACCTTTCAACAGGTCATAACTGGGCTTTTCTTAATTTGTTTTGAATATAAGCTTACCAGCAGGGGCAAATTCAAATTCTTCACCAACTTAACGCAATTTGCATGCCCTGCAGGAAAAATCCAATGATAACGTAAGCAAATATTATGAAAAGCAGCCAATTTGGTGATGAAGTTGATGAATGAGAATATCATATGGTAGAATGAAGAGTGACAGCCAACAAAATGGGAAAGGAACAACAAATGTTACAACTACAAGCAAAATAACACCATCACTGGAAAGGTTGAAGCAGCCCAAACGGTCACCAGCAAGTGAATCTGCTCCACATTGGAGAACAATTGCCCCCGGTTGATAGGTTTCAACAACCTTCGTAATAACCTGTATAATCACATCACAACCCTTAAACCATCAAATTTGAACAAGAAAAGTGTCAGAACAAGCGCCAAGTGTCAATTCAGGAAAACTTACTGAATTAAAGAGACGGTAGAAACTGGCATCATCTATTCCATCCTTGAGAGGGACATTTATGGCATAAAATTTGCCTTCTCTTTCTCCTACATCCTTCAAAATTAAATCAACACAAGGATAAAAATCCTTTGTAATCAGATTATGATGGAGTCTTAGAATAGTTTGAAAGCTTACTTAAGGATTTTTTTAACAGATTTCAAGGCCTATCACGAATCACCACCTAGTTTCAATTAAGGAAAATATTAAATTTGAAATAACATGTAATTGTCTAAGTTATATTGGCGTAACACTAATCCAGTGAGTTGAAGAAACACGGAATGAATATTATATTCTATGACTTGCAATAGGCTAGTGATTTTCTGGAATCTAAGGAAAACATGAAATAAATAAATATAGGGGAAAATAATTCAAAGATGCCAAAAGTAAATTGGCTCATGGTAGAGACAAAAGCATCCTTTATGACTTAAAGAGAAATTTTAAATATAGTACCAGCACTGGAATCTGGCTGGCTGCCTGCCCTGAATAATATTCTGGGACCAAAACGAACTCACAAATGATTCTCAAAGCTAGTTTTCTTAACAGCAGACCATTTTAGTTAGAACTCAGAAAAAGCCATTTCATTATTCTGTCAACAAGCTTGGACAAGCACATTAAAGCTGTTTACAGTAATGGAAACAAAATACACATAAAACACACTGTGGAAATGTTAGAGATATCTGTATTCAGTATATATAGGTCTTAGGGTTAGTCACCAGATTTAAAATACAGTAAAAGATAGACATATCGCACAACTGCATATATCCACAAATCCTTTTCACAACAGATTCTCCTCCCGCTATTCATCAAACCACTCTTTCCACAAGCACTTCACAGAGGGTCAAAGCAGTTTCTTTTAAAGTGATGGAAGCCAGAATTTGATTCAGGAGCAAGTGCAGGAGCAATTTTTTGCAAGGTTAAACGTGACCTCAAAAGAATTTGATGCTGAAACATGATGAACTAAGAGCACAATTACCATATAAACATAAGACTGTCAAGTTATTCAAACTCCGTCAGTGTTCCATATAATGAATCATTCAATCATTGAATGTAATGAACCCTAAGAAACTAATCTCTAAAATAATGCCACATCTCCACATTTCCAATCAAAAGAAGTGAAAATGACGGTTATGAAAAAGAGAGATGGTAGCAGAAGTACCTTGAGATCACCCGTGCCAGGAAAGAACATATCCCCATACTTGTGGAAACTAACAGTCATCACCCTGCCAGATCAAACCTACCAATTTAATTAATATTGGAGTAAATTCTACTCAATACTAGATTTCTCATAAATTTCCTAAAACATCTTTCAGGAGCAAGTCATGTCTCCATTGGTACACCTATTTCCAAGGAATACAAGCATTATAGAGAGACTAAAATGATCCAATACTCGGTACAATTCAATTATTACTAGTTATTAACTATAAAAGTAAAAAAATTTAGCCTGGCAAAGGTCACCTAAGTGTTCTGGCCAATGGTTTGAGTTCAAAAATATCAATCTAGAACCAGTATGACACTAAACCAATTTCAGGAATGTGATATCTGCTCACATATAAATTCCATTCCAAAACAGATATAAATCGTATTGATAATAATTGCAACCATAAGAGTAGGACTAGATAAATAAAGTAAATTTCCAAATTAACAGACGTCTAGGAAAGTTCTATCACCAGACTGACTTTTGTATGATCCAGAATCAATAATAAGCCAAGTGACTTTACCCTTGCCCGACCAATTTACAAGGCCAGTGTCCTTTAACTTGCTCTTTGATTGTTGGCTCAAAAAAATCCAGTCTCAGATAGAATTTTAATTCTATCAAACAGTTTGGATGGCAAAAACATCAAATCAAATGCAACAAAAGGAGAAATAAGATTTGAAAGAAAAACAGATGAGGAGAAGAACTATTTAAAGAAAAATATCAGATCTGTTTCCAGTTATCTAGAAAACCAGAAAAGAATAGATCAGAAGTGGATGGAACTTACGTTTCACAAATTTAAATTTCCCGAGCATCTTAAAAGAGCACCAAAATTAACATTTCGATTCAAGTAAAAAAAAAACAAAAAAACATGTTCTTTGACAAACTCACAATAGATCTCTCTGAAATGTCACTTGTATTATCAACACAAAAGACGTAAAGGCCAACTAAAAACACTTAATAAATTTAACGAGTAGACCAACTGCTAAACAGGAAATTAGCTTTGAGAGGGCCGTATGATAGAAGCTATTTATCCGATTATCAAATACTAAGTTAAATTAATGATCAGCATCAAAAGTTAACAGGCTGCATATTATGTTTTTTTAATACCTATCAGTGAAATAGAAGGCTTCTTCCACCCCATCACCATGATGCACATCAATGTCAATGTACAGAACACGAGCATGATGCTTCAAAAGCTCCAAAATGCCCAAAACTAAGTCATTAACATAACAAAATCCAGATGCTTCACACTTTTTGGCATGGTGCAATCCACCAGCCCAATTTATTGCAATGTCACAAAGCTGGTTGTTCAATCTGCGTGCAGCATCTGTGAGTAAATACTATGTAAAGGTTAGTAAATGTAAGTCAAACTTTCATGACAGAACTGTTAAGATATGATTTCTACCTATCGTTCCACCAGCATAAATTTGGCAGAACTCGAACAGATTCTCGAAAACAGGACAATCTTCTCCAAGATTATCTAATAAAGAAAGAACAATTAGTAGAAATTTACACTGCTCCAATTATACTAAAACAAAGGTAATGGGAAAACTAAAATCATGTAGAAGATTCATACATTTGTATAGCAAACAAAACTTTGATAAATGTTTTGAGTATCAATTACATAGAAATTATCTGCATGTTACAGTTGCTTGAATTGTTTTCATGATAGGAACATCTTTACTAAATCAACAATCCAAAATATAAATTTGAAGACTTCTCATAACCTTTAACCAGTTTCTTCTAATGACTTCTAAAACCTTCCTAGAATCTTGTTATCCAATCTATCTATAAACCCAAATTGACCAAACGCAATCAAAAAACCCATATCAGATGCCGCAAAATTCATAAATTACATATGGTTTCTAATACAAGCCTTGTAGGGAAACTACATTTCATTAACTAATCTATAGCACTACAGACATCCAAAATCTTTCAATAGTTATCAAAATACTAATAACATTGCTAATAAGGTCCAGTGCTACGTCATTGACAGATTCCTACAGATATAAATCTCATTTTTCAGTAATCATTCATCCTTCAAAACCCTAATTTCAACTTTATAAATTTCGTCAGAAAATAACAAAATTAAATTCCTTCCTAACATACAACAACGAAATGCCTTTTCACAATCACTAACAGATTAACATAAACTTAATTACTCCTTACATTTCACCATCTCGTTCGAGAACAAAACCTGCGTGTCGGGCGTTATTCGATTTAGAAACTCCACATAATCCGCAGAATGGAACTGCGCTAGCTCCACTGGGTATGCCTTATGGGGCCTCTAAATTCCACAAAATTATCAAAAAAATAAAAAATAAAAAATCCACAAACAATAAAAAAATACGAATAATTAATCGAAGGAATAAAATTTACGAACATAAATTTCCATCTTGTTGTGTAGCTCGTAAGACAGAACCAAATGATGAGTCATACATAACCGGTGCGGTTTCATTGGGTGACTCGGCCCGAAGTACACGTTCCCCACATCCCCTGCAATATGATTTCTCTACAATTATTACAGTTGCCACACATATACTTAGAAACACAAGACACAAAATTGAAGAAGAAATGGAAAGAACAGTAGGGTAGCGAACCGTCGTAAAAGTAGGCGATTTTGTCCTTGCTCCGCATTTTGGAGGGAAGGAGGAAGAAAATTGCTGCTCAGAAAAAATTTCCGGTGTTGAGTGTCCCGTTTTATCGCCTACTGCATTCGCAGCCACAATTTTCCAACTAAAATTGCGTTCAGCGACGTTTATTTTGGACTCCGGTTCTGTTCGCTTGTCCAGCTGTATTCGGAGGTTTATGTCCGTCGCCTGTTTGGTGCTCTATTGTAACTGGGGAGGAAACACCGAATTTACAGTACAATTTGATTTTATTTCACATCATCATTTACTTTATAAATGAAGTCACCATACCCACTCAATGAGTTAAATGTTTCATTGGCCATTGAACTTTGATACATGTCACGGTTTACCCACTGTCCTTTAAAATTTACCCCACTGGCCATTCAACTTAACTCCGTCCAACTCCATTGGCCACCGAATGAAAAACGTCAGTGAACTTCCCCACGTGGCTAACGACAACATGACATGGCACGTTAAATTCTTAACAAGACACCAACTAAGCATGCCAAACACGACTTTACCTTCAAATTCGAAATTTAACACCGCCTTCCCTCAGCTCCGAGACGTTTTTCCTCTCCCCAAAACACGACTTGGAACCTGATAGCAACCCACCAGAAGCCCTAATCCCCAATCGGTACTACCCCACACTCAGAGGCCCCCCCACGAATCAGTTGAAGTGTTGAATCGAGGAAGGTGTGCACATGGAGGGACCACTTGAAGGTATTTCAAAATCAAGATTTTACATTATTTTCAAAATTTCTCAAGTTTGAAATTTAGCCAAATGACCTTTACGAGTATAAAACTTCAAATTATGGATTTTCATTGACTATATTTCGAGCAGACCATGGATTTTAGCTAAATGATCTTGTGTGGTTTTAACATTTAGAAGACAAAATAGAATGCTTCTGATTCTTTCTCGTATTTGGCTGTCATAGTGACCAAATATGCCAAAGTAATTGTGGCTTATCCTTCGAGTTAAGCCAAAAGAAAAGCTCATTATCAGAACTAGTTGAGTAGAGATTTTGTGAGAATAGTGGTGCTTCATTTTTGTTTTTTTGGTCTTTCGTGGCTATGGTCTGTACTAGTTTCTTGCCACAATTTGCATCCATTCCTGTGTTCATAATATTTTTTGCATAAATGTGTAATTAGAATTGTCTAATTGCTTGTGGTGTAATGTTGTGACAGTGTCTGAGGATGATTCAGATTTTGTTGATTCTGAGAATGATTTGGAGGACGAAGACGACACACTGTACGATCGAAATGTGACTGAAGGTATCGAAATGGGGTTGGATGGCCACGATCAAGTTCAAGATGAACGGGATGAGGGCAACGATACGGAAGTAGATGACTTGGAATACCCGTCGGAGGAGTTATTGTCACAGTGCTCATCAGACGACGAGGGTGGGTTTCGATTTCCTCAGTTTTTTGCCGAGACCGATATGAATAACCCGCAGTTTCAAATAGGGCAGATTTTTAGCTCGGCGGTAGAGTTCAGAGAGGCAGTTAGAATGTATGGTGCATTGAACGGCTATAATGTGAAGTTTACAACGAACGAGGAGAGACGAGTACAGGGTGTGTGTAAACTTGGGTGTAAATGGAGGATATGGGCTTCCTCAGTTGATGACACTAACACACTGCTTGTGAAATCATACATATCAAACCATACATGCAGTCGTGACCAATATAATAGACATTGCAACTACAAGTTTCTAACACATCGTTACCTTGAGCAGTTCAAAGCGGACCCTGACTGGAAAACAGAGCTAATTTTAGCCACAGTTAAGAAGGACCTACGCACAGACATAAGCAGAAATGTTGCATGGAAGATGAAACGGTATGCTAAAGAAGTATTAGTTGGGACTATGCAAGACCAGTTTGAACGATTGAGGTCTTATGCGGCCGAGGTACTCCGGACAAATGTTGGTTCCACTGTCATCATAGCTTTGCAGCAGCAAGTGTTTCAGGGGATGTATATATGCTTCAACGGTTGTAAGATGGGCTTTAGAAATGGTTGTAGGAGAGTGGTTGGTGTTGATGGTTGTCATTTACGGGGTTGTTTTGGCGGAATTTTGTTGACTGCAGTTGGCTTGGACGGTAACGATTGTATTTACCCTGTGGCTTATGCGGTTGCTCAAAAGGAAAACACACCAACTTGGCGATGGTTTTTGAACTATCTTGCAGAGGATATTGACATTGGAAATGGAAGAGGATGGACCTTGATGACGGACAGGCAAAAAGGTCTGCAAAATGTGATAAATGAGTTATTTCCTGAGGCCGAGCATAGATTCTGTGTGCGGCACATGTACACAAATTTTTTTAATGCGGGTTTCAAGGGAAAGACTTTAAAAAATTATCTTTGGCGTGCTGCAAAGTCAACTACTATCCCTGACTATAAACATTGGATGCAGCAAATCCGTAACATCAGTGAGGATGCATATAAATGGCTAACAGAGAGGCCTCCACAAGAATGGAGTAGATCACATTTCTCTCTACATGCAAAGAGCGACATATTATTGAATAACATATGCGAAGTGTTCAACAAGACCTTGAGGGGTGATAGGGAGAAGATGATTCTGACAATGCTCACTTCAATTCAACTGAGTTTCATGACAAGAATTAGAAAGCGTCGAGACACGATGATGAGGTACAATGGTAGGTTGTGTCCAAAAATTAGAAAAAAGCTTCACAAGAATGCTGAGCGCTCACGTGAATGCACATTGCACTTCTCTGGCGGGCCGAAATCGCAAGTAGAATGTAGCTCCGGCACATATGTCGTTGATCTACTAGAAAGGAGTTGTGCGTGTAGAGAGTGGGAGCTTATAGGCATACCATGTATGCATGCAGTTTCAGTGATAAGAGAATGTAGGAATGATCCAGAAGAATATGTTGACAGTTGCTATTCAGTTGAAACCTATTTGAGGTGCTACGATTACATCCTCAACCCAATTAATGGGATGAGATTGTGGCCGGAGTTGGACATGGCCGCTATCATTCCCCCGGCGTAGGTTGTTCCGCAAAAAGGAAAGAGGCAAAAAAATAGGCGGAAGGGGGCAGATGAAGATGTGATAGTGCATTCACACGATAAAACATATCTGAGAAAAAAGGGACGATTGAAAATGACTTGTTCAGATTGTGGACTACGTGGCCACAATAAGCGATACCATTCTAGGAAAGATGCTCCATCGGATGTGAGTACCATTACAATGGCTGATGTATTTCGAAAAAATAACAATATCTGACTACTTTTTCCTTTCAACAGGATTGGTTTGAAGGTGGCTTGGAACCTATTGAAACACAATGCAACACACATGTGACTAAAAGAGTACGTTAAACATTTAATATTTGAATTCTGCAAAAGTTTATACTCGTTTATACTCATTAGTTGCTGTAATTTATTTTGATCAAAAGTTTATTCTATAACACTGTTAAACATGTCAATGCAATGTTAGGGTAAGTTGGTTGGCATTGGAGGGAAGGGTGCATCTTCGGCAAATAACATCACACAACAGAGTTCTTTTCGTTTTATGCCTACGCCGATGGTTGCACACGAAGCAGAAAGGGATCGTATTGCACCTGATCCAGCGGTGATGATGCCAATTCGTGATCAACATGTAGCTGGTCATTTTGTAGAGGAAAATGTGCCAACTGTGGAAGTAAACTTTCAAGAAATGGACGCAGGCGACGATTTGACAAAGAGGAGCAGCAATGATGACAAAAACTACATCCGTTCAGGGTGAAGATATTGGTAGTAATCTGTAAATAATTTTTGAGCAGCAAAGTGGCAACAACATGAAGCTGGGCTTTTTTAGCACTTTTTTGAGTTTTGACATGCAGTGCAATGTAAATTTATTTTGAATTCATGTTATTGCCTTGATGGTTAGGCTTGGTTGTAGTTGATAAAGTGCAAATTCTATATTGTACTCAATATCAGGCTGGAATTGAAACTGCCCTTTTGATTTCTTATATATACAAAGCAGTTCTGTTCTTCAGTTATTATGAAAGGCATTGATAATTGAATGTGTGATGATAGATACAAAATCAGCAATAACAAAGTATGCATTTCTGAACATTTAAGGTCATTCCCTCTTTAGCTTCATGTCCCTCATCATCATCAATCCATTCTCTGTTATTTTATTTGAATTCCCTCTTTAGCTTCATGTCCCTCATCATCATCAATCCATTCTCTGTTATTTTATTTTTATCTCCTGTTAGACAAACCGCACAGCATCCATTCTCTGTTATTTCAACACAATGTTGGCAATTGAGATGAGGCAAATATTGAACAATTGAGATGAGGCAAATATTCATTCAACCATGTAAAAGAATTGTACAATAAAGGTTCTATAAATACAGATTAATAGAATCATTTTCTAACTAGCTTCCTAACAAATTTACATGAAGAATAACTGCAAAACTGATTCAATACAACTGTACAAAACCAATCCAACTAATTCTCTAGATCCTTCTGCGTAGCTGCTCTGTCATTAATCCTCGTTGGCTTTCTTGCTGCTGCTCTTCCTCTAGCTGGTTTAGCTGATGCACATCTGGTGGCTTCAATAGTTATCTGGTAGCTTCAATACCTGATGCACATCTGGAAAAAAATGGACTATCAAATGGACAAGCTACAAAAATTCGATATCATTAAGCATCCATGACAAATGTTCAATTTCAACATCATGTTCAATTTCAAATGATGCTCTGCATCATTTTTCCCTTGAAGAATCAAACCTGAGATCTCCAACTCTGATCCTAACTAATGTAAGGAAATCAACTACTTCACATGCTTCAGAATTGCTTTGAGCATGTTTTGGCTAACTTCCACTTCGTATTCTGCATAGGCAATGACTGTTTTCCATTTTCTGACGTCTTAACCTCACTCTCTATAGTAATCCGAGATTCCAAATCAATAGCCTCATCAGACCCATCACTAGACAGCTCCCCAAGCTCTCGATCCATGACCCGAACCGCAAATTAACTCCTCCTCCCACCACCACTACTGCTAGATACCATGGCAAGATCAATAAACCATAGAAATAAAAAAGAAACCCATCAAACTAAAAGAAGTTAAAATTACAAATGGGGGGAGAGAGAGCCCATTTGAAGATAGTTAAATTCAACCATATAGCTTCTTAGCACTATCGAGTTTACCTTCAATGGTTCCGTCCATGTGCACGCTCAGCTGTCTTGCTTGAAGCCGAACTTTTCAAATCAAACAGATGCTGCTTCTGGTTGGGCTCTTCTACTGATTACGAACGGCGGGATGGAGATCGGTAATCAGGTTTTCCGGGTTTGGGGATTAGGTTTCGAATGTCAAATTGATTTTGGGAAATTAGGGATTGAGCTTCGACTAGGGTTCTTCAATTCGACTAGGGCTTCAGGTGGGTTGCTATTGCTATCAGGTTCCAAGTCGTGTGTTTTGGGGAGAGGAAAAACGTGTTAAATTTCGAATTTGAAGGTAAGGTCGTGTTTGGCATTGCTTAGTTGGTGCCTTGTTAAGAATTTAACGTGCCATGTCACGTTGTCGTTAGCCACGTGGGGAAGTTCACTGACGTTTTTCATCCGGTGGCCAATGGAGTTGGACGGAGTTAAGTTGAATGGCCAGTAGGGTAAGTTTTAAAGGACAGTGGGTAAACCGTGACATGTATCAAAGTTCAATGGCCAATGAAACATTTAACTCCCACTCAATTGATTTTATTTCACACTAACCACCCAATTTCATATAACATTTTATCATGATCACTCAATTTCTCATAACATTTTATCATGACCACACAATTTCTTTTCACCATTTTCACTAATTTTAAAAGAGGTAAAATGATGACATTGTATTATATATAAAATAAATTTAAAAAATAAATAAATAAAAGTTTTTTTTTAATTTTAAAAACTTTATTTTAAAATAAATTTTTATTTTATTTTATTTTAAGTAACGTTTTTCTTAAATAAGTTTTTATTTTAAATTTAAATTTTTTTATATATATATAATGCAAAGTTATCGTTTTACTCTTTAAAATTAATGAAAATTGTGAAAAGAAGTTGTGGTCATGGTGAAACGTTGCATAAAATTGGATTGTCGTGATGATACGTTGAAATTGGGTAGCCACAGTGAAATAAAATAAAATTGAATAGTTATGGTGATACTAAATATATAGTTGGGTGATCATTGGTAAATTTAACCCTACCAATATGATATCTCTTCCAATTCTTTTTATTTTACATTTTTAAATTTAATCAAATAGAAAAAGAGTCGAAAAATGAAGATATTTTAATTTCATCTTATCCCGCCTCCCAAAAATGCCCTATGATATGGATACTTTGGCTCTACAAGTAGTGGTGGCAAATGGATCGAGTGGCTCGGCCGCTCGGCTCATGGGTGGCTCGACGAGCCGAGCAAGTTGAACTCGCACACGGGCTCGTCCAAGCCGAAGGGTTTATTATTATTATTTTTTTTTAAAAAGATTTATCTTAAATAAATAAATAAATAAAAATTGACAAGCTCGCAAGCCGAAACTCGGCTCGGCCCACGAGCCACGAGCTCACGGGCCGAGCTCCAGCAACAAGCCGAGCAGAAGCTCGACTCGTTATGAAACAGCCACGAGCTCGACTCGTTATGAAACAGCCACGAGCTCGACTCGTGACGAGCACAGGCGGAGCTCATGTGACGTTCGGCCCGATCCATTGCCACCTCTATCAATAGGCTATCATCATCCCTGAACGATATAATATCAAGAAACAAAACAAAATAAAAGAATATAGTTGACATGTCTTCGAGACATTTTTACTAATGGTTTGGACAATACTAAAAATCTTATCTAAATCTCATCTAGTATTGCTTATTGAAAATGTACTCAATAAGATTAGGATGTGTTTGAGCCACATTATTTTGAAAGAATGTATTTTAGAATAGTAGATTGATGGAGAATGTGTGGTTGAAAAAAAAAAGAAAAAGTTATTGATGTGATAGAGAATATTATTTTATTAAAGAATGTGTGGTTGAAAATAATTAGAAGAATGAAAATGAAAATTTTAATTTGGCTCAAACAGGGATAGTTTCACAAGGACGCTTCAAAAGTCATCTCAAATTTTTGCTTGCGCGTATCAAAAGAAAGAAAACCCAGGAATTTGTTGGGTTTATCTCATTTGATTAGCTTTTCTTCATCTTATTAGAATCTTACATTTGACTCAATTTTATAAATTATGTCCAATACTAAAGAGTCGTCTTTCGTTGATCCATATAGAAAACGCACGTTGGTTCTTAACCACGAGGCACTCATCCAAGAAATGGTTTTGCCATCACATATTCTCGAATATCGTTATAAAGAGAGAATCATCTAGAAAAACTTCAAAATTATTAGTAATATTCTGCAGTTCAACTCCAATTAATTGATCGTTCAACTGTAGCAATTCATTTGTGCGAGCACAGCAAGAAAAACAATAAGGTCTCATAAATCGTCACAGATTAAGAAAAATCTTGTTGATGAAATCTCGTTGTTGACCAAAAGTGTGCACTAATTTCACAAACTACCAACGGAAGCTTGATAAGATTTATTCCTCTCTCTCTCTCTCTCTCTCACACATATTCTAAATAAAAATCATAACATAGTTCAGCTGTACTGCCAAGAAAACAGAACAGAACAGGCATGGCCTCATGTCATTGATAACGGAACGTACATTCGTTCGTCAACATGTTTGCAATTCATCAATTATTAGCAAAGAAAAGGTAGATAAGTCGAGTAAAAACCAGTCTTGAAAACACATGCTTAAAAAATTGAGTTCCTAAGAGGACGCTCATTCAATGGAATCCATCTTCTTATTCCTTCTTTCCAATCCCGTGAGACATGTTATAGATCCCCCTCCCCTGGAGAACAATCATCAGAAACAGTGTCAAACTCGACTGTAGACGAAAATGGCCAAAAATGATTAGAAGAGTAAAAAGGAACTCACAATTAGAAATAGCGAACTACCAGCCAAAGCCAGAGGAATTGCAACTGAGGTGATCTTATCAAAAGGTCCCTTCAGATATGTATGCTTGTTAATGCTCTGAAATAACTTTTGCTTCTCGAAGAGGACTTCTCTTGGCCTAAAGGGTGCTTCAGACATCCTGCATTATTTAATTATTTTGCAGCATTCTCTACCAATAAATTTGCAAAAAATCTATAACCATAACTTCTCGATAACACACCTAATGCAAGCAATTTAAAGATAATTGTTGTAAATTGTAATGATATCCAAACAAATTAAACTCCATGACAATAAACAACTGACAAACAGGTGAATACATTTCCTTTTTTTTTTTTTGCCAAAAGATGACCCCTGCTTAACTGAGGGGTTTGGTCTGTACCCCAGTAGAAAGGAAAAAGGGTGACAAGGAACACCTATTATAACACAGTATACGAACACAACTAATATCCGATATCAACAACCTGTAATTCAATGATAGAACATAATCTCATCTCAAACAGTCGTATTGCAGCAGCACGAATATCTAGCAAGCAAACATAATCTTTAATATCAAGCTGGGTTCTTCTAGCTGGCTGAAGTCTTTGCTTTAAGTAATAACACACCTATCATGTTAGCTTTCTCAGTGAACACTGAAATATTCTCATTTAGGGTAGTTGAAAAGGAAAAAAAATAAGAGTTCACTATTGCCAAATAAAAATTAAAATGTGTACAAATATACGAATGAAATCTATTCCTTCAGCCAGTTCATGAAAGTTCACATATAAACAACAAAAGAGAAAGAAAAGTGGAAAAGAACTCCAAAAATGAATCTTCCTCTTCTACCCAGTGAAGAATAAAATTTAGAATATGTCTCGAACACCATTAAACACCATAAAAGATTAAAAGAGAATAATAAAAAAAGCTTCTTAAAATTTTACCTTAATTGTCCTAGCTCTTTTCACTCATATTTTCACCATAAATTATTACATCATACATTCTCGCTGGTGTTTTTCTATCATAATTGAAATCCGGGGTCTAGACACAGCCTTAAATCAACATTTCGTCACGAAGTTCGCTGTATGAATATGCACACACAATCTATAAAAAAAATACAGGTTCTCATCTACACAACCATTTCATATATATAGGACCAAACCATCCTCCACGAAATCTCAGATTTGGTTTTCAAATATAAATTATATTACATCATACATTCTCGCAGGCATTGCTCTATCCTAAATTCCTAATTGAAATCTGGGGTGTCAACACAGCCTTAAAGCGAAATTTCATTACGAAGTTGGGTGAATGTATTTACATACACATTTTCATCTACACAACACCATTATCATATGTATAAAACATCCTCCACGAAAGCTCAGATTTGGCCTTCCACTATAAATTATTACATCATACATTCTTGTGGGTATTGTTCTATACTAATTGAAATCCAGGGTCCATACACAGCCTTGAATCAACATTTAATCACGAAGTTTGGTGTACACACACACACACACACACACAACCGTTATATACGACCCAACCATCCTCCACGAAAGCTCAGATTTCGTCTCAATAATAAAAATCCTGGATTTGAGATTTAACAACCCTCGACATGCAAATAATACGCATAAGCACAAAAACATACATGATTACACAATCAGGAGAAAATAAAAAAAATAATGAAAACACAGATCCGATCTTATAGGACAGAAACATCACAGAAAATACAGGTAAAAATCATTTAAAGTCCATTGACAATAAAAAAAACCTAGATATAAGAAATTGATATTGAAAGACAAAGATAAAAATAAAAAAATCAGGATTTGAGAGAAAAAAAGATTTACCTGATTGAGTGAGAGTTGAAAAGGCACGACCGATAGAGATGCTGTAACTGGAGAAGATTAATGAGTATGAGAAATGAAGAAGAATTGGGAAGGAGAAGAAATCGAAAGGGACGGAAGAATTCGGAGTTTCGGATACGATCCGATAAATACCCCTAAAATTAGGATTTTTTGAAAAATTCGGGTACGTTTGGTTTGATTGTGCAGGTAGAAAATGAGTGGAAAGAAAATGTTTTAAAGGTAAAAGATTTTCCTAAAAAATATTTTACAGGGAATTGTAATTAAGTGTGTTTGATTGGTATAATTTTTTATGGAAAATGTTGAAAGTTTGGAGTTCGTTTGACTTCCTTTTTTATGGAAATTGTCCATTAAAGTGATAATATTTTCTACATTGGGTCTAGAATTTGTTCCAATTGTCAAAAAATAAAAAATAAAAAAATTTGAAAGAAAATAACCATACTGAATATCATTCGTTTGACTTTGTTTTGCATGGAAATTGTCAACAAAAGTGAATTTTTTTTTTTTTTTACAATTGTTGATAGAATTTGTTGTCATTGCTAAATAAAAAAAATAAAAAAAGCGGAAATTGTTTTCCCACCTAATAGGTGGGAAAACAAAATCAAGAAAATGTGCATCAAATGGTTGTACCTAAAAAAATATGGAAAATCCATGGAAAAATTTACCTATTAAACAGCTTTTTAAGGGTGGGAAAACTAAGCCTATCAAACGGACCCTTAGTTGAAAAGTATTTAGCAAGTCACGATGAAATTTTCACTCTCATTCTTTTATTCATTTTTAAATTTTAATTACACATTCTTTAATAAAATAATATTTTTTATCACATCAATAACTTTTCTTTCTTTTCAACCACACATTTTCTATCAATATACTATTTCAAAATACATTTTTTAAAAATAATGTGGCTCAAAAAGTAAAATGTTATGTAAAATTAAATGTTGTTTTTTTATTGAAAAGTGACACGATGTCACACTTTAATAAAAACTAGTCAGTGCCTTAGTATAGTTAGCTATGTAATAGTGTGAATTGATTTTTGGTTATTTTTAAAGACGTCACTAATTAAATATTATTTAGCAAAACTTATTCAATAGAGAACCTTAAAGTTACAACGAAAAATAAACAAATAAAAAAAAGAAGTTAGAAATGAAAGGGGAAATTATTCATCATAAACAACCAATATAACTCAATTCAAATTTAAAAACACACATAAACTAGCAAACTACCAAGATATTGTTTTTTCTTCTTTCTTCCTCAATTTTCTTGTTGTACAAACTTTTAGAGGCCTTGCATATCACATTTTAAGTTTTTGTAGAGTGGATAGAAAAGAAAAATTAACGATTATGATTTTACGTTTAATAATTTAAGATAATTTTCATATTTAAACTTAATCGACAATATATTTATTATTATCACATTATAAGTTTTTTTAAAAAAAAATTAAATCGATTCAAATAGATATTCAAATCGTGAAATATCGAATCAAACGTTGTAAGAAAAATAAAGTTCGAAAAAGGGATATTGGAATGAAGTTGAGATTGAAAAGAAATATAAACAATCACGACTTTGCGTTTGACAATTAATATAAAATTATTTTTTATATTTAAAATTTATCGACCATATATTTATCATGGTCGCACTTCAACATTTTCAACAAATTGTAAATCGCTTAAAACACATATTTGTAACTTAAAATACTGAACGAAACGTTAAAAAAATTGGCTTAATTTAAGATAAAAATTGAAGAAAAATGAAATTGAGAGAAATTAATGTGAGTATAGGGGTTGAGGGTGGGTGAAAAAGGAAATTAAAGATTATGATTTTACGTTTATTTAAGATAAAATACTGAATGGAAAAAAAATTGGTTTAATTTAAGATAAAAATTGAATAAAAATGAAATTGAGATAAATTAGTATGAGTATGGAAAAGAAAATTTATCGATTATAATTTTACGTTTAATAATTTAAGATAATTTTTATATTTAAATTTAATCGACAATATATTTATTATTATCACATTGTAAGTTTTTTTAAAAAAATTAAATCGATCCAAATGGATATTCATATCGTGAAATATCGAATCAAATGTTGTAGGAAAAATAAAATTTGAAAAAAAGACATTGGAATGTGGTTGAGATTGAAAAAAAAACATAAAAAAATCACGACTTTACGTTTCACAATTAATGTAAAATTATTTTTTATATTTAAAATTTATTGACCATAGTCCATATATTTATCATGGGCGCACTTCAACATTTAAAAAAAAATTAAAAAAATTAAAACGCATATTTGTAACTTAAAATACCGAACCAAACTAAAAAAAAAAAAAAAAGCTTGACCTATAGTTGATTTCATCCTTAATGTTTTGATCATAAAAACAAGATTTATATTGTTTCTAACAATTCATTTTGAGTGATGATAGTTCAATGTTAAAATTCATTGAGCACTGTCAAAATCTACACATTATAAATCGGGCTCATGAAGAAGATTAAGATCGAAGTCAAACATTAAAGTCAAATATCAAGAAAGATCAAGATCAAGAGTTTAAGAGTCAAACATGAAATAAATTTCGAAACAAGATTAAAGATTAGGCTTTCGAGATCTTATGTAAAGGTATAACACTTTGATTTTTAGTACTGAATGACAATAGCTCAAAAATCATTGTGCAAAAAGAGTTATTTTCACATCACTTGCGTAAAATATTTTTGATCAAAAGTAAAATTGATTTTTCAAAATGATACTTGAACTTAGATCACATCTTAAATAAAAGTCAACGGTTAACGGTCAACCGAACGTCCGGATTGAGAGAAGTTTTTTTATCAATCTGGATGTCCGGATAGATGAATCGGACGTTCGGTTCATCCCCAACGGTCAATTTTTTTATTGTTCTTGCCGCAACAATTAGTTGGTCGTCCGAATAAGTGGCGAGACCGAATGGTCGATTGGTTGGACAGAACTTTGGGCGTTTTGACTGCTATAAATACTAACTCACTTGCCATTCATTTTAATACTCAAGAACATTCAAATGAGATACTTTGAAGCAAAATTATATTGATTTCTCATCTCATTTATTATTATCAAATCATTTAGTTTTGAAAAACTTTTGATCAAATTAACTTTTGAAAATCTACTCATCAAAGTTTTTCATTTGAAAAATATTATTTTACATTGCTTAAACTTTTTCTACTTCTTCATATTGAAACTTGGATTGAATCAAACTTATAAGCATCATATTCATCAAAGTTTATAATCTCTCTCAATACTTAATTTATCACAAATTATTCTTAAAAGAGAGATATATTTTTTAAGAAA
Organism: Fraxinus excelsior; assembly: GCA_019097785.1. Classification (NCBI taxonomy): domain Eukaryota; kingdom Viridiplantae; phylum Streptophyta; class Magnoliopsida; order Lamiales; family Oleaceae; genus Fraxinus; species Fraxinus excelsior. The sequence continues at coordinate 15,421,626 of CM032626.1, forward strand.
TTTTTTGCAATTACATTGTATAAACGTTTCTTCTTCTTCATATTGAAACTTTGATTGATTAAACTAAACTTGTAAAATCATCATATTCATCAAAGTTTTTCATTTCTCTCTTAACACTTAATTTATTACAATCATCTATTAAAAAAGAGATATTTCTTGAGAGGATTTACATTGTATTTATTTGTTCATCTTCTCACTGAAATATTTTGATTGATTGAATTTAATTTTTGACTATCGTATTCATCAAAACCTTTCTTCTAACATTTGAACTATCATTTATTACTATTCATTGGAGTGTAGCCTATCTTAGTATTTAATTTGTTTGTATTATTTATCAAGAGAAGAATTTCATTATAAGTACCGTGTGAGTCATATTGAGATATCGTAAAGTTCAATAGTGTGGGTCGTGTTGAGTCTCGTAAAGCTCAATATTGTATAAGGATCGATGCTCCTTGTTTGTAAGTCACCGGAAGCATTGTAAAAGGTTGGATTGCACCATAAGTCAATCAACATAGTAAAAAGGCATTGCTCGTGTCAGAGACCTTGTTAACGGAGGATGTAGATCATTGTTTTGGATCGAACATCCACAGTTATATCGTTTACATCATATCTCCCCTTTTACTTATCGCTTTTATATTTGTGTTTATTATTTGAATTAATCAATTTAGTTTTTACTTGCTTAAATTTAGATTAATTATTCGAAAAGAATTTAAAAATCAATTCACCTCCCTCTTGGTTAGCTATTTTTGGGCTATCAATTGGTATCAAAGCAAGATGCTCAATTTTAAAGATTTCACGATCTTGAGTAATGACTAACCACATTTTTATAATCTTGAGGGACATTTTACAAATCGTCCTCCTTTATTCGATGACACTCATTACAACAATTGGAAGACTAGGATGATGATATTTATTCAATCAATATATTATAATATTTGGAAAGTTATTGAATTTGGTGCATATGTGCCTAAAAAGGTTATTAAAGAGGATGTAAATCAGATCAAATAATTTCTAAATCTAAAAATGAATATAATGAAGAGGATAAAAGAAAATTATCTTTAAATGCTAGAGTCAAAAATATACTCTATTGTACTTTAGATATAAATGAATTTAATCGTATTAGTATATGTGATTTCGCTTATGATATTTGACATGCTTTAGAAATTACTCATGTTGGAACTAATAAAGTGAAAGAAACTAAGATAAATATCTTAGTTAAAGATTTTAAAAATTTCTTCATAAAAGAGAATGAACATATTGTTGACATGATTACTCTTTTCATCGATATTGTTAATAGCCTCAAAGACTTTGATCATAAATTTACTAATGGTGAGCTTGTAAGTAAAATGCTTAGGTCACTCTCGGAAGAATATGGCCCATTGAGAATGTATGTAGAAAACACCAAAGATATCAACACATATCCATTGGAAGAGCTCTATGGAACATTGATGACATATGAACTAAATCGCACCGAGACAAATGAGAAAATAATAAAAAGTAAAGAAGATGAAATGTGCCAAATTGCTTTTAAATTCGTAGTTGACGAAGGTACTTGAAGCGTAAATATGACCAATGAAGAACTTGATGATATAGTTCTTCTTGTTAAGAAATGAAAAGGTTTTCGTAAAAATTATCGATTCCAAAAGAAAGAAGAAAATAGTGAAAAGAAGAATAGATTCATAAAAAAGAAAGCCCTTCAATCCACATGGGATGAGAGTGATGATGATGATCATGAAGAAAATGGAAGTCAAAAGAAATTGTCAACATATGTTTCACGGCTATTGATGATGAGGTAAATTCGAATGAAAATTGTTTATACGATGAATTATTTACCTATTATGGTGAAATCCTTGAAGAATTTGAAAAACTTGATTTAAATCATTCGATCTTCAAAAAGAAAAATTCTTTATTGAAAATTGAAGTAAATGAACTTTTAAAAATTCAAAATGATTTTGAAAAAGGGAAAGTCAATTATGATTATTTAATTAAGGATAATTCTTCTTTATAAGAACGGATTTCAGATTTGACTCAAATTATACACATATTTACTTAATGTAAGAAAAAAATTTGATTTAATATTTGGTGAGCAAAAATGTGTTTTTGATTTAGGAGGAATTGGATATAAACATTTTTGAAACAAAAGTCTCTTAAAAATTTCTTTCTTAAAACTTCCCTTAAAACTTCCACTTCTCATATTTCAAATGTCACATGTAATTTTTGCAATATAAATCGACATATAACTTTTTATTGTTCTATAAAAAAGAAATTACATTTTGAAGAAAACTATAAATGAATTTAAAAATCCACTAACACTAACTGTCGAGGACCCAATGATGTATGTGTACCAAAAATAAAAAATTGAATTATTTTTGTAGATACCAAAGAAAATAGAGAGCAAATAGACCTTGGATAATGAATGCTCCAAGCACATGATCGAAAATCAAGCTTTATTGTCATGTTTCAAAATAAAGGATGACGATCATGATACTTTTGGAGATAATGCGAAAGGGAAAATCATTGACATTGAAATTATTGATAATCATTCATCTCTCTTGATTGAAAATGTCTTCTTATTAGGTAGCCTTAGACATAATCTACATAATTTTAATCAAATGTGTGATGAATATTATCATATCGAATTTGATTTTTCCAAGAACATTATTGATGATACTACATCAAAAGATGTGATGTTTATAGGAAGTCGAAGTAAGAATGTTTATGTCATAAACATTAAGTCTGAATGCGGAGAAAAATGTTTATCAAGTTTAAAATATGATACTTGGTTATGAGAAAGAAGATTATGTCATGTTAGCATGGACCTACTTTCAACATTTTCAAAAATTGTTTTGTTAAAGGTTTGTCAAGTTTGAGAAAAACAAAATTTGTGATGTATGGAAAACAAGTAAATAACTCTTTTAAAATTAAAGAAACATTCTTCAACTACAAAATCATTTTGACTTCTCCACATGAATATTTTTGGATCATCTAGAATTACAAGTTTTAATGGTAAATATTATGCTTTTGTCATTATTGATGACTTTTATAGATTTACTTAAGTCCCATTTTTAACCTAGAAAATAAAATTTTGAATGCATTTGAACATTTTTGTAGATTGTTTAAAATAAAAAGGGACATATTATTACTACCATTATGATTAATCATGGTGGAGAACTTGAAAATATTGCCCTTAATGATTTTTGCAAAACAATTATGACTATGATCATAATTTCTCTTGGCCACTAGAACTTTTAAATGAAATGATGTAATAGAAAGGAAGAATCACACATTGCAAGAAAATATTAGAATGATGCTAAATGAAAATAACATTTTTTGGCCGAAGCCGTTAACACCGATTGCTATATTGTAAATAGAGTTTTAGTTAGTTGAAAGTAAACTAAAATCCCCTATGAGTTTTGGAAAAATAGAATTCCAAATATCGGTTATTTTAAAGTTTTTGGTTGTGGATGCTTTATTTTAAGTACAAAAGAAAATTTGGGAAAATTGAATTTTAAATTCGATATTGGAATATTTTTAGATTTTTCATCGACTAGCAACGCTTACAGAGTCGTTAACAAAAGAACTTTAGTAGTTGAAAAATCCATGCATGACACTTTTTATGAAACTAACATTTTTAATCGTGAGAAAGGTATTACTAACGATATAGGATTGAAAACTCTATTCGAACAAATGACTATTCAAAGACCAAAATAAAGAAGATCCAAGAAATGAACACTCCTATGAGCCCATCAATCAAAATGGATAAAGATGATCAAGGTACTTCCATAAATATAACAAAATATAGAGGTATGATCGGAACTCTTCTTTACTTAATCGCAAGTAAATTCGATATTATGTTTGGTGTGTGATTATGTGCTTGATCTCAACTCAATTCTCAAGAATCACACTTTAATGCCATAAAATGAATTTTAGACATCTTAGTGACACTAAGACATTACATCTATAATATTCTAAATGATTATACTTTCGTCATTTCATCATTCATGCTTTGATTATTATTTTACTATACCTGTGATGATTATCATCTTATTTAAACTCGCATATATTTTGACATCTTGTGCTTGATTTGGGGGGGGGGGGGGGGGGGGGAATATATTACTATTTTTATGGTTGATTTAAAATTTTGATCTTATATGCCATACTATTTTTCTCATATGTGATATCTTAAAAGGAAAAATTGTGTTTTGATTTTAAATATTATCTCTTTTTACTCATGTCAAAAGGGGGAAATAGAGTGAGATGATTATGCATGTTTTGATTTGAAAATATAATGGGGAAAATCATTCAGATGCTTTTAAATGTGTAGTTATTGATTTGTAAAAGATAGTGGGAATATGAATTACATGATAAATTTAAGATATATATTCATTTATCAATGTGATATCAATTGTTCAATTTTACCTTGTAAATCATCTTGTTTGTTATAATCAAAAAGGGAGAAATTGTTGACCTATAGCTGATTTTATCTTTAATGTTTTGATCATAACAAACAAGATTTATATTGTTTCTAATAATTGATTTTAAGTAATGATAGTTCAATGTTAAAATCTATCGAGCAATGTCAAAATCTACTCATTATAAATCGGGCTCATGAAGAAGATTAAGATCGAAGTCAAACATTAAAATCAAATGTCAAGAAAGATCAAAATTAAGAGTTTAATGGTCAAACATGAAAGAAACTTCGAAGCAAGATCAAATACTAGGCTTTCGAAATCATATGTAAATGTATAACATTTTGATTTTTAGTAATGAATGACAATAACTCAAAAATTATTTTGTGCAAATAGAGTTATTTTCATATTACTTGCATAAAATATTTTTGATCAAAAGTTAGATTGATTTTTCAAAGTGATACTGAACTTAGATCATATCTCTTAAAAAAGTCAACGGTCAATGGTCAACCAGACGTCTTGTTTGACATAAAAACTTATGTCAATCCGAACGTCTGATGGTCAGGTTGATCCCTAATGGTCAGTTTTTTGACCATTTTTGCCGCAACGGCTAGTTGGTTGTCCGGATGAGTGGCGAACGCCCGAATGGTCTTTCAGTTGGGCAAACTTTGGGTGTTTTGACTGCTATAAATACCAACTCACTTGTCATTCATTTTAACACTCAAGAACATTCAAATGAGATACTTTTAAGCAAAATTATATTGATTTATCATCTCATTTATTATTATCAAATCATTTATTTTTGAAAAACTTTTGAAAATATACTTATCAAAGTTTTTCATTTGAAAAATATCATTTGCACTTACATTGCATAAACTTTTTCCACTTCTTCATATTGAAACTTTGATTGAATCAAACTTGTAAATATCACATTCATCAAAATTTATAATCTCTATTAATGCTTAATTTATCGTAAATTATTCATTAAAAGAGAGAGATTTTTGAAGAAGATTTTTGCACTTATATTGCATAAACTCTTTTCTTATTGAAACTTTGATTGGTTGAACTAAACTTGTAAAATCATCATATTCATCAAACTTTCTCATTTCTCTTTTATCACTTAGTTTATTACAATCATCCATTAAAAGATAGATATTTTTTTAGAAGATTTTTTAACCTACATGGTATTTATTTCTTTATCTTCTCATTGAAACATTTTGATTGATTGAATCTAATTTTTGACTATTATATTTATCAAAACTTTTCATCTAACACTTGAGCTATCATTTATTACTATTCATTGAAGTGTTGGTTTTTCTTATTACTTAATTTGCTTGTATTATTTATCAAGAGATGAATCTCATTGTAAGTCACCGTGTGGGTCATATTGAGATCCCGTAAACCTCAATAGTGTGGGTCGTGTTGATATCCCGTAAAGCTCAACATTGTATAAGGATCGTTGCTCATTGTTTGTAAGTCATCAGAAGTATTGTAAATGGTTGGATTGCACCATAAGTCAATCAACATAGTAAAAATGGCTTGCTCATACCGGAGAGTTTGGTAACGGAGGACGTAAATCGTTGCTTTAAATCGAACCTCAACAATTATATCGTTTACATTATCTCTCCATTTTACTTATCATTTTTATATTTATGCTTATTATTTGAATTAATCTATTTAATCGTTACTTGCTTAAATTTAGATCAATTATTCAAAAAAATTTAAAAATCAATTCACCCCCTCTTAGTTAGCTATTCTTGCGCTATCAGTATGAGGCCTAATTTGCCCTTTTTGTTATTGATGAGAACTGGGCTCGACTGCAGAAGGTGGCCCCTGACGTAGTGCTATAATGCAATATTAGTTAAATTTACACAACGACAGATGTTTAAAGATCACACTTCATAAATCAGATACAAAGTTTATTTGTTCACTTTTCAAGTATTTATTATGTTAATTAAAAAATAAATATTTTAATTAATTGATACGAGTATATCTTAAATTAAGTATTTCAAATTTTGGATTATCTTCACTTCCTTTATTTTTGAAACCCTCGTTCTTCTCACACATAACCTCCATACCCTCCATGACTCCACGGTTTTTCTACATTCGATGTTCCTAAATCTCCAACTTCCGATATCTTCAACCGTATATTAGCCTCCTACTATATAAACGTATTTTATTTACCTTATGAAAGTTGTAGATTCCAAAATCAAAGTATAATGGCTAAATTGAAGGGTGGAAATAACGGAAATAAGATAGAGGAGACACGAGACACGGAAAAAAAGAAGGAGGAAAGCCCCAAAGAAATTCCATCAAAGATACAAAAATTGCATGGGTCACGCAAGAAAAAGTCCACGAACAAGGCATTTTCATTTTTTTTTTCCTCTGTTCATTTGAGCTATATGTATGTAGTCCAAAATTGATGGATAACAAGTATTGCAAATGTATTGGACATTTGTGACCTTTATTCAATTCAATTTTAGCAGTGAAGGAAATGGGTGAGGGTTACCATTTGAAAGTGTTGTTTTATATAAATTGATATTTTTATGGATTTGTGACCTGAATACATATATCACTCTTTGCATCTGTGACCATATTTACATGATTATATACCATTATATGTATATGTGACTGTGACTTGATTTACAATCTTGTCTATCATTATCTATGACCTTGTTTATTGTACCATTTTAAAATTAATTTTAACATTGTTTTCATTTAGACACGTGATGCAGGTGTAGAACTTTATCATACCACGAGATAGTAGATTTTCTGGAAAAATTACCATTACCATGACAAAGGGTATTCTGATAAACCTCAAAACATATCTAAATGAATCCCAACAACGTATACTCATGGGAACATGTTTTGCACACTTTCTGGAATGCCATGAAATTGTGGTTCAACGAATCTGATTGCATAAACTTGAGCACGATGATTTATATTAGCCTTCAGCAGCAAAAGTATGGGTAAGTTTGTGATAATATTTCGAAGTGTAACCAGTTAAATAAGTTTCATTCATAATAAATTAGTTTTATTCTGCATATTGTTGTCATTAGGTAACGGAGTATACTACACATGTAACAATGTATTCTGCATAACTCACAGGTTTCATAGTTCTCTATCCATAGGTCAAGGTCTACTGCATTGGTCACATATTACAATATCAAATCCATAGCATTGGTCACATATTAAAATATCAAATCACAGATTGTGCTGCATATGTCACATGATATGAATTGGAGGTCACATATGAATTACAAATACCATAGATTGAATATAAATGTTCACGTATTTGTGAAGTGCTAACATGTCACAAATTGATAAGTGCATGTCACATATTAATTGTTTACAAGTTAAATGTAATTAAAAAGAGGTCACATATAATATGCACAAATTAAAAGACATTATGCACATCTTACCGATTCATCTGCACATATTATAGATCAACCTGTGACGAGATATACTGTGACGAGAACCCTCAATTTGTGATCTAAATTGTCCAATTATTTTTAATATAACCAATTCCAGCGACAACTAATTAACCTGAATTTTCGAATTGTTACCTAAATTGTCGATTTCAGCTTCAATAGATGTTAATAGGATAGATCTTCTATGTTGTTTATATTCGATTGTGTGGTGAATTTGTATTTTAGGGAGTCGTCCGGGTTTAGAAGGTAAGTGTACGCTTGATTTTAAGAAACTAATTTAGTAGAATACACACACACTCCTAACTTTTGGATTTTGAAACTTAATGTCTAGAAATTAATTTAGTATATATATATATATATATGATTTTTCCCCCATTACATAAAAAACATTAAACTGCATCATTTAGCCCATGTATGTGCTCTATTTTTTCAAAAACTCATTTTTTCCAAAACTTATCTTCAATCATGCATTTTCCCATAAAATAATTTTACATATAAAGTCAATTTTTTCCCATATTTCTTAATCCTACATTCATCAAAAGATCACTATTTCAAAACACATTTTTCCAAGAAAAGAGAGGTCAAACAGGGACTTAATGCTCGTAACACTATAATTTGAACTTTTGGCATCTCGTGAGACTGAAGTTTGGAAAGGACAAATATTACTCTTTTGAATTATACAAATATAATTTCAAAAACAATTTCATAATATGTTACCTCAATTATAAAACTATAGACAATTTATCCTAGATGCTAGTCAATTGATGAGGGAATATTCGGACTCTAGAAAGTGAACTTGGAGCCAAGAAAATAATGTAAAATAAGATTGTTAAAATTGAAATTAAGTAGTACGATTATATGATTCTATGATTCCAAATGATCAAATGATTCGGATTGGATAAAAAATCACGAATTTATAGGATCGTAATGGGATCATGAAATTTATCTAATGCAATATTTAAATTATTAATAATTAGTAGAATTGCTGATAGTGATATCGTTGATAATCACCAATACACCATCAAGAAAAGGTGTTAGTGATTCTCGACAAAATGATTATTGATAATTACGATTAAAATCAACACATGTTGATGATTCAAACTAAGTAATTGACAACAATACCGTTATTGGTCATCGATACGTCTTCGTTATTAGCAACCTATCATAGCTCGGCACTACCAACAATTGTGAGAATCAACGGAGACGAGATTCTTGGAGAAAAGGGGTGAAGACTCTCACAATCTAGTCTCAATTAGTGGAGAGAAGTTGAGTGATATTAAAGCTCTAACGACAACATGTTCAGACAAAGATGACAATCCAATCGAGCCTATAAATTCGGAAAGTTCAAATTTGCATTAAATTCTGCACGGTAGTTAAACAAACTCCAAATTTTACTTTTGAAGATCGCTATTTTTTCCTTATATTTATTTACAAATTACAATTGTGATATTTATTTTGAAAGAGTCATATTACCAACTAGTGCGATTGTATAGCATTTTTTTTTTTTTTTGGGAATAGTGGGATTCTTATACCATGTATGATTGTATTCTCTATTTAAAAAGTGTAAAATAATTGAAACGGATGGAAAGAAATTTATTGGTATTTACTATTAAATGCTTTTGAGATATCTGAGTTTCTTGAAACTCAATTTGGAGGTCAGACTCCCTCTATCGAGTCTACTATAATTATTTATTTCATTACTTCGATACGAAATCTCCGTGTTCATATTAGTAAGTCATTTGAATTTGTGACCATTGTGCATGATTTGGGCCCTTCAAGAGTTAATCGAGATGTTTGATAGCTTCTTGATTTTCTAATTGTCTAGATTCGTTTTATCGAGTTGATTTGATAGATAGATTGAATGATTATATGACACCAATAATTTATTTATTTTTTTTCGTAAATTGCTAGCTTAGAGCGATGCAATCTTACCCTCACATACTTATAAAATTTGTCCATTGTAATTGGTGTGCCACATTAAGAATACAACTTATCAAACCCTTGTTCTTCTCACGTAAATATGGGAAGGCATTAAAATGGTAACACGTTAATTTTCTACATTTGACATGTGATTAAATTGAACACGAAATGGATATAACATGCAATGCAATAATACACGATTTTCTACCAAGCTAGTTTTAATCCCATTGCGTACCCAACTCCCTTACAAACATTTTTTTACGTGTATGAATGTGTTCTACCAAGGCATTAGAAATGACACCTTGAGAGCTTAGGCGGAGTCATGGAAGGACAATTTATTTATTTTTCTTTTTGCAACGGACTAATATATAGAAGAAATTTTCCCGATCTACGTGCCTGCTAGTGATGTATTTCGAACAATACCTTGGGAGTTTGTCCCGATGGAATTATTTCGTTAATCTCACCACAAAGTGAACTCGCTATAATTATCATCCTCATTGCTCCAGCTAAAGCCATTCTTCATAGCTGGTGGAGTTAAAAGCATCCCCTCTGCCATGCTGTCTAGCAAACTTGGCATGTTAAACATTGCCTCCTCGTCCAAGAACTCGTTTTCGACATTCAATAAATTCAGAGGTTTTATTTCAAGATTTTCACTCGAAATAATCGTCGAATTCAGAGAGTTAGAGGAAGAACGAGGGGATAATTCCATTGATGGTGTTGCATAATTATTAGCAGCTTGAAGAGCAGCAATTTGTATATCTTCACGGGATGCCGATTTGGCCCTAGGGAGGCGCCAGGCGGAGTCATTGAAGTTCAGAACAGCGCCACCACCGTGCAGGGCCAACGCGGCCACATCGTGTGCCCTAGCTGCCATTTCTGGGGTGGCGAATGTCCCTAGCCATATTCTTGATTTCTTGTTCGGTTCACGCACTTCACACACCCATTTGCAGCGGTTCCTCTGCCGTACTCCTCTATACACGGGGTGGCGCGTCTCGTTAAATGTCTTCCTCCCACCTCTTTTCTTATGTGCCGATGAGATATTAGGGTTTACTGCCAGAACTTCATGAAATGAAGAAGTTGATGAAACATCTTGATGATCCATAGATATAATTAAGAAAATTAGGGTTGTCGATAAGAAACCAATGCGTTGTCCCACGTTCGTAGGGGTGGATTGAGAAACCGGATGAAAAACTAAACTAGTAGTATGGGCGCAGGCGTGGAGCTTTATGTAGGGCTAGCAAAAGAAGTGAATGAAACTTCTGGCTTATCAAAAAGAAACCAACTCATTACATGACTCATCAAGAAACCTGACTCTACGAAGCCGATGAAAGACTACGTGGTAGCAATAGGGACATGGAGCTAAGTTTTGTAGTATTAGCAAAAGAAGTACTGATTGAAATCTATTTTGTAGCGACGAATCTATTCTAATTCTCGACGAATTCTTAAAATTTTAGACATGCGATGCGGGGATTGTATATTAATTGGATTTCTCAATGTTTGTATTTTATGGAAGAGAACTAACTTATATATATTTATTCATTCTCGGTTCGTGTGTGAAAAAGATTCTTGATTGGGAAGGATCGCATAACAGCAATGTTTGAAGTGGAAACATTACTTAATTAATTACGATACCCCCACGAGGTTCACAAAAATGAAAACGTGTTCTAGAGTATTTGCTGGGGAATTTGCGCACGTAGGGATTAGGTAGGTAGCAAAATAAAGGACGTGTGAAAAATGAATATAAGCAAAGAAGATGACGGTTTCTTGGGTTCAGACAGTGATTTTATAATGTGAGACAATTTGGGACTGTGCGTACGGAGCCTTTTGCGCCCACGAAATTTACATGGCTACTTCCCGTTTCAAATATTGTCGTCAACTTTTGTTGATTTTTTAGTATACGAATTTTCAATCAACAGTTTGATTTAATTGGTCTCTCAAAATGTTACATACATATGTGTCACGTGACATACTATTTTAAGAACGTAATGTACAGACACCTTTTGTTGTGTTATGTAACTCTTCGTTTTTTTTTTCTTTTTCTTCATTTGTATCGCAAATCCCACGTTGATACTCCCTTGCCTTCTGATATGCGATTACCCTCTCTTGCACCGGAATTTCCTTACACTAACCTTGAGCAGTACTCTTGACTAGGCTAAATCGAAAGGAGAAAGGAGTTTGATTATTTAGTGAAACTAAGGGGTGCGATAACTTTGTTTTCGTCAATCATATCTCTTAGTGGCCCAACTGTAAATCAATTGTCACCAGCATATAAATATGACATACACTTGTGGCTTCAAGTCTTTGATTCTTCTCTATACTCTACAATTTGACACACTCCTGTAGCTTAATGGTCTAGTCGTCTAGAAGTGGGGCTGGACTAGGGGAAAGTGATAGTGGAGAAAGAAGAAAATTGTGGTCTTGTTTGGTACGAATTAAAATCAGATTTTAATTGAAGTCAAAGTCAAACAATCAATATTAATCACATCTTTCATGGGTCTCGTATCTTTTCAACCACAAATTTCAATTTTTTTTTATCACAATCTACTAAAAATTTAATTTTAATCCCCACCAAACACACTCATTTATTTAATATTTTTTATAATTAATGCAATCTAGTCATGGTATAGAGGTGGCAAATAGGTCAAATTGCTCGCGATCTTGGTTTGTCCCGACTAGAACGTCCATGAATAATTCGAGCTCATTTTGAGATAAGTCATGAGTTGAATTGAGCGGATCACCATTCTCTCTTTTTTTTTCCCACAAACCGATTCATTTTTTACTTGTTTTATTAATTTCTTTTTTGGCTTCGAGCTCGTGGATGGCTGACTCGACCCATGATGTCTACAAGCCTAATTTGTAGATACGAGTGGGCGAGGTTCAGCCCCCTACCACCCCTACCACGTCGGTACTAAAACGATCCAAATTAAAAGTCAATATTTTGGTCTGGATCCCACCTCCACACATCATCAAGACACGGACTGCATTTGACCCAACGGACATAAAACTTTTGTTCACGAATCTAAGAATTTCATCTCTCTCTCTCTCTCTCTCTCTCTCTCTCTCTCTCTCTCATGTTTGCTTTGTAGATCTTTGACATGATTTAGGTTATTTTCTAATTAATTGAAGTTTATTAGACGAGTTTCAATGTTAATAATCCTAAGAAGATTTGGTGACCCTTCAATGAAGTGCTGCCCTTTCGATGGCTGAAAAAATATATACTCCACAAACTCATGGGAAGCCTCGCGCCTACCATTGTATTAAAGAAAAGAAACTCTAAGTTTGAGTTTTCTCTCAAAATAAAAAGTTCGATGGATTGTCAAATTTTATCGCTAATTCTTCGTTAAGACGAATACGTCTTTTCTTGTGGTTGCGACATTTGAAAATAAAATAAAATTCTATTCCAAATTTAGGAGTAAAAATAATTTTACTACATAAATAAAAATGGTGTAGGTCTATATGGCCCGCCCGGTCTTTTCACAATTTGTGGTTTACACAATTACTCAACGTTTGCCACATTTGTGGTGCACGGTAATACATATATTTCATCTTCTTTGACCAATACTACCATTGGACAGAAGTAACATTTAGGCACATTTTGTAAGATGGAGGATGGACACGACAAAATATCTAATAAACATTTTACGCTTCGTTCTTCTTTATTATGTCTAATCCTATCTGATTTAACGTATCAAACGAGCTTTCTATTATGGGCTCGTGTGCAACAAAATGTTGATTTCTATCTTTCAAGTTTAGTTCAAGAGTAAACGGACCGAATTGATCATGCATAAGAATGGCGACTTGATTTCCGATGCACCTTGTTAGCTCTTTATACGTGGCTCGGCCTTAGCCTCTCGTCCTAATTCAACACTTTCTTCTTCCATACTTTATGCTTCGTGGTTTCCAAAAAAAGGATGTGAAATCGAACAAGAAGAAACAAAACGATTTCGTAATGATTGTTGCACAGAAAAAAAAAAAAAAAAAAAGATCGAAGATATCTTAGCTACTGTTTCTCATAAAAGTCACATTCCATGTGATAAGATTGCTTAAATTTTTATTCATATCTAACCACTATGAGACATGATATCTATTATGAATTGTACTCTGTTGGTATGGCATCGGTGTTGTCGGTGATTATTAGTAAGGAAATTTCTGCAACATAGAACAACTCACCTTTATTTCGGTCTCTTGTGGCCTCATTGGCCTTTCTGTTGGTATGACTTGCGGTATTGTCGGTGATATCAGTGTTAGGTAATTCATTGTTGGATCCAATTCCGACGGCAAGAGCAATGGTTATCAAAGGTGGTGGTGGTGGTGGTGGTGGTGGTGGTGGTGGGTTTAAGGTGGAGTAGATGCCCCTAGCATTAGTATCTCTAACCAAGTCCTTGTTTGGTACCTATTATTTTCAAAATATATTTTTCTTTCTTATTATCAAGTTTCAATCGTACATTTTTTAATAAAATAATATTATACGCAAATTCAAAACTTTTTTATTTTTATTTGTTAACCACACATTCTCCAACTAAATACTATTTCAAATTGCATTTTGAGCAAAAAATGAGAATCAAACTGGCGCTAAAAAAAATCATCAGATATGAAATTTCGTGTGTTTTTTATTCCGAAATAGGGCAGTTAGTAGAATAGGTCAAGTGGGAATTGATTCATTTATGTTTTCGAAGTACGTTCGCCTAGCACCTTCGATATATAAGCACCTCTTTTCAATGCTAAGCGCAAAAGGCTATGGCGGATTTGAGGTGGTTGTGAAGGTTAAGAATTTGAGGTGGCGACGATGATTTTGATTGTGCCGGCGTTAAGAGCGTCATGGGATGAAATGTAGAGTGGTTGTAAACAATTAATTGAGTAATTTGGAACTAACAAATAATTTATGAGTTATTGAAATATGTGATTTGAGATTAGATATATAATTGTGACCCCACAAATTGCGATTTTGTGTAATTTGTGACTATGTAACCTTAAATTGGATGTTATTGTGACCGTGACTTGTTTAATTAAATGTGACCACCTAGTTTTTGAAAAATTTGCACAAGTTTCTTATTTTTAAAATATTTGTAGTGATGTATTTTTCTTATATCATTACCCACCACTATATGCCCATGTTTGACAACCATTATGTAGGTAAAATGAAATTTTAAATAGTGATTTTTTGGAGAATATGTGATTAAAAAGTAAAAAAAAAAAATTGAATTTACGTGTATAATATTTTATGTGGAAATTACATAAAAACATGTGTTTAAGTATCAATTTTAATAAATCAGGTTTAGAAGTTATTTATTCAATTTTCAGGTTTTATAATTTTAATTAAATAATAACTATCCTAAATTAATGACGCGCGTATCCCGTTAAACGTGGGTTTCAAATTGGTGTATATCCCAACTTCCATTTTCATTAAACCCCTATTTTCTCTCAAGATCAATCCCATCTCCACCTTATTCGCGCCCACATTTCATCTCATTTTCCACGTTAAAAATCCAAACTCCACCCAAACTCCGGCGCATTGCCTTCAGTTCGAAGCGGGATTATTTCTCTCCATTTGACAGCGATTACGAATGGCGAAAAAAAATGATGAAAAGAAGGGGAAGAAGGCGGTGCAAACGTCGGCTCGAACAATGAAAAGGAAGACTTCGGACAGTCCCAATAAACCTCCAGAAGCGAAGAAAAAAACGCCCGAGTCAAGCAGCAGTCAGTCCGTGAAGAAGGTAACGGACCTGTTTGTTCGTTTATGAAATTTTTTATTTTATGACAGGAACAGTGACATTGGAAATGCATCAAATCTGTGTTTAGAGTTACATATTTCTTTGTTTATGCCATTTGTGAACTGTAATTTGTCTGAGAAGTAGCATTGAATCTCGGGGGTTTTTATGTTGGGGGGTTTTATGTTGGGACAGTTTTTTGGAATTTCCAATCAAACAGTGTGTAATGTGTCTGTGACCTATTTCCCAAACGACATTGAGATGTCTATATGTCTGTGACCGCATTAGATGATAAAGTAATGGATGTATGACCTATCCCCCACTCGTCATTGAAATCTTAATGGGTCTGTGACCTATATTCCAACATGTCAAAAACTGATTAATGTATCTGTGACCTATATTTGATTGAAATTTGAGATGATAATATGTCTGTGACCTGAGTGTATTACTGATTTGGTGGCTGTGACCCTGTCATGTATCATCTGTGACCTGACCTGAACTGATGCAGGTGTGGAAATATATGCTACAGCAACATAAATGGTTTCCAGGGAAAATAACCACGTCCATGGCAAAGGGTGTTATTGACAACCTGAAGAAATATCTAAGCGAAGCCCAACAAAGAATACTTATGGGTACATGCTTTGCGCATTTCTTGGAGTGCCATGATATTGTGGTTCAGCCTCAGTTGATCCACTACTTCCTTCTCAGACAGGTGCATTCACCGAATGAAGATGAACTATGGTTTTGCCTATCAGGTAGATTTGTTAGGTTCTCCATGGTTGAACTATGTTTAGTAACGGGGCTGCGATGTACGGGGAACACCGATATAAGTACACTTGAAAACAGTCATTCAATGTTGAAGGAAAAATATTTTAGCCAATTGAACATCGTCACACACGAAGATGTGAGGGATGCATTCATATCAGCCTGTCAGCTTCCCGAACAAGATGTGGTTGAATTGCTTGTAGACGAAGATGTGGCAAAGCTGGGAGCGCTGTATTTTATTACATCCTATCTGTTCCCAAGAGACTACAAGAAGGTAGTGGATCATTACTTGTTTGTGGTTGTGGAAGACTTTTCTATGATGGACTCATTTCCATGGGGAAAGATTCTATTTGAGACTACTCTGAATGACATGAGAGAGGGGCTGAGTAAAAGGACGAGCCATTACAGGCTGAGGGGCCTGTTACTACCATTTCAAGTATGGATATATGAGACTATTCCCTGTCTGGCTGGAAACATTGTAACAAGGATGCCCGTATCCCATCCTCGTATCCTGAATTGGAAGGCGGATGAGAAGCCATCCACGGCTAAACTTGAAGAATGCTTCGCAAACCCTAATGTAAGTATTCTATATTTGATGAATTCATAGATTCTTAAGATGTTCTTTGGTTATGAACAATGATTTTTTTGGTTTTATGTCAGGTTCAAATCTGTGACCTTGATCCATCAGAAAATGAGATGCATATGCCGTATATGACGGGGGTTCAGTACATCAAACCAGTACAGCCAAGTGTGTCACGCGATGGTGGGAGAAAGAAACGGAGGACAGAAAGGTCAGTAGCTGGACCGAGTGGAGGATCTGGTGGTCCACGTGGAAAACCGTCTACAACGGTTCTTACGATCACAGATGGTAGAAGTGATGCCCCTATTGTAAATGAAGGTGACGACGACTTCGCTGATACTCCACCGATATGGCAGGAGACACGTGCATATGTACACTCTCCAATCGCGGAGGGTCCGTCATCTGGACCCTTTCATGCAAAGGAAACTCGGTCAGATGACCCACCGGTTGACAACGTAAGTTGGTCACAGCTCTTTAGAAGATAAGTCACAGATGTATATAATTTGGTCATAGAAAGTTTATTTTTCAACATGTTCATACCAAATTATTCAAATCACACACATTACTGGAAACAATGCAGGCCGTGGAACAGCTCAGGAAGGAACTAACAGTGCAATTGGCTGAACTTACCTCAAAGAACGAAGTATTGACCGTTCAAATGGTTGAGATGAGGTCACATTTGACATCCACACATGTTGAACAAATGCGGAAGTTTGAGGACATTGTGCAAAAACAGAACGGAATTCGAAGTGACATGCTAGAAATCAGGACTAACATGCAGTTCATGTCTGAGTCTATAACTGCGCTGATATCTAGTACTATGGAAGAAATGTTGAAAAAACTCAATAACAGTTCCAGAGATCAAGAAGGTCCAGCTGTGAAGGAGTCTGAGAAGCACAGTAAGTATGATATATTTTTTTTTGTTTTTTGAATGAAGCATGGGTTCATCTTAATTTACAAGTTTGCTCTACTTTCAGACCAAAGAGGTTAGTCCGAGTACAGACAAGAAAGGCAAAAGGAAGATGACTCCTGATGATGACCCTGATATCCAACTCACTATGCTGCCTCCTTCATTTGATTTGGGTCTTGAATTTACGCAAGATGAACCGCAAACTCCAGTTGACTCCAAAACAGTTCAGGAACAAATCTTATCCACAGAGGCAAATGTACACTCTAATTTTGTAGACTTTCACGATTTCTCTTTTGTACTCACATTTGTAAATAGGCATTAGGATAGGATTCCATGCAGGTCACAGATGTGCATGTATGTTTGGTCCTGAGTCCAGGTAGGTCACAGATGTCAGGTTGTCATTAGGTCCCCAGTCCAGGCAGGTCACAGATGTGCATATAGGACGTGATTCCCAGTCCATGCAGGTCACAGATGTGCATGTATGTTTGGTCCTGAGTCCAGGTAGGTCACAGATGTCAGGTTGTCATTAGGTCCCCAGTCCAGGCAGGTCACAGATGTGCATATAGGACGTGATTCCCAGTCCATGTAGGTCACAGCATGTATGTTTGGTCCTGAGTCCAGGTAGGTCACAGATGTCAGGTTGTCATTAGGTCCCCAGTCCAGGCAGGTCACAGATGTGCATATAGGACGTGATTCCCAGTCCATGTAGGTCACAGCTGTCAAGTGACATTTAATCACTAGTCCCGGCAGGTCACGAATGTGTCCCCGGTAACCGAACCCAGTTCAGGATTACCAATGAAGAGGGTGTCCAGACCGGCAAGGATACTACAATCTCCATTCGTTGCTGATGAAGGAAAAGGTCTCAAGCAATCTGAGAATGCTTTGGTTTTTGAGCATTACTCCCGCAACGCAGAACATGCCGATGTTGCTACATTCCGAGTTGGTTCCAACGTGGATACAAACCGAGGAATAAGTAAGTTCATTTTTCTACTAATGAGGTTGTTTAACACGTGACTGTAAATAATATCTGATTAAATGTCACTCATTTACAGGAAACCGTTCAACGATGCTGATGATCATATCGTTCCTCCTTTTGTGTTTGGTCCGTTCAAAGTGGGAAGTAAAACCTGGTTCTATGAGCTTGTGAATTCTGAGTCCTCTCTCAGCAGCATGGTAAGGATGAGTATACACACGGGTTTCTCACATAATGACTGTGACTGAAGTCACAGGTTGCACCAAACATTTGCAGTTTATATCAATGTCTCGTAATTGATATTATTTTTTCCTTATACCACAGCACATGGACATTTGTTTCTACTATATCCGCCAGTTGGCAAGATATGTGAAGGGTGTCAAGTTCAGGGCAACCACGACGGATTCCTGGTTCCAGATGAAGATAAAAAACATCTATAAGGAGTTCCTGAAAGATCCTACTATTGTGCTTTCAGAGCCCAGCCTCGTAGATGTTACAAAAGGTAGCATACCTTTAAGCTCTCCCTGGGACTCAGTGGATGTTGTCCTGATTCCCATCATACCAACAAACAAGGCACACTGGATGCTTGCTATCCTGGAATTCAGCACACACACTTTGCACGTGTTCAACTCTGCTGGGAAGACATATCATAACTTCCTTGTTCGTCTTGGCATTGAACCGTTTGTGAAAATTATTCCATATCTCCTGAACTCCGTCGGACTTTGGAAAAGGCACATTAACTACGATGGTGACGATCGTATGGACTTGAGGTTAATGATCGACAGCAGCCTTCTTCAGCAGAAGAACGGGTTAGTCTGTGACCTACTGTTTTATTTCACAGATGCTTCAAGCATGTTCCATACCAATTAATATCAGTTACTTTATTTTCAGGCATGACTGCGGCATCTTCACCATCAAATATGCTGAGTACATGATACATGACGACAAGGATTCTATGCCGGTGAAATTTAACACAGTGAAATGCAGGCTGGACATAGCATCAAGGCTGTATAAACACCGGGGTATATATAAGCCTGCGAAAACGGGGAAGCTTAAAAAGGGAGACGAGATTGTAATTGATTGATGGACAGATTTTGATTTTGATTTTGAAAATTTGAATGCAGTCTGTAAAGTGTCTGATCACTTCTTTTCCTTCCTTTTTTTTTATTTTGGTCTGGTTGGGAATTAGTTGAACAATGAACATTTGCAAATTGATTACATCAATATATGAAAGTTTCTTGCTTTTTTGTCATTGCTTGTTCACAAGTTGCCGAGATGTCACAGTATGGATGAAATACAGTCATGCACTTTGTAAGGTCACAGGATATATCATGTTACAAGTAACGTGTCTGTGACCCTGGGTTAATACAGGTCACAAATTTGAGTATAAGGTCACAGATAGATATATCAGGTCACAAATTATAATTTCAAGCAACATATTCGTATTTCAGGTCACAGATGGTATGTCAGATCACAGTTACCCCAGTTCATGTCACAGACACCCTATTCCGCTCTGGAAACATTTGTAGTTATATCCAGAAGTTACGGGCCTCAATTTCAAGCTCTTTAACATTTATTTAGGTCACATTTCATAATTTAACACATTTTACTTGTCTTATGGTAAACATATGAAGTCACATATCGGTATATCAGGTCACATATTGGTATTTCAAGCAACATATTCGTATTTCAGGTCACAGCTGCCCCAGTTCATGTCACAGATCCCCCATTACACACTGGAAACATTTGCAGTTATATATTTGAGGTTCTTGCTGGCATCAAATACAATCTAGCGACCTTTATTTAGAAATTATTTTCATCACTTTATACAATTTACCTGCCTTACGGTAAACAAATGAAGTTGGTGACACAGTAAGCTTATTACAGGTCACAGTTTATGTTTTGTTCATTGATTGCTGTATTCATTGAGAAACTGACAGGTCACATATCATAATGGTTACACGTATTCACGTCACAGATGAACAAAAAGGTCACATGTTATTTTGGTCACAAATTCATTGCTTACATATGAATTAATAACTGGAGAACATATTAATAAAATGTAAAAGAATATCACAACTGTTGTTGTGCCTACGATCTAATTTTGACTTAATGGAACCAAGCTTCTGCATCTTCTGCGATTGTGACCATGTCCTCCACAACGTCCACATTTCATAGTCGATTTCCCTTCACTGGATGACCTTCTCCTCTTTTCAGCGGGTCTACCAGAACTCCTTTTTTGATAAGGAGCTAAAACAATTGTTGGTTGCAAGTCTACAGGTGTGGTCCATTCCTCCGGATCTCCAACTGGAATCACGAAGTTCTGGTACGAATTCATGTATACATCTTTTGTGTAATAATAAGAACAATAGTCATATGGATCCCTCTTGGTATGCGCGATCACAGCCAGTGCATGTGGACACGGAAACAGATCAACTTGAAACATCCGGCATGTGCATGTACGTTGATCTATATCTACGTCAAATGACGAGTGTTCGTCTTTGACTGAAAATAGGGACTGATTCACAGGTAACACCTATAGGAAAAGGTTAAACATCTAAAATATATTAAATCAAATTCGTATATTTAAGTCACAGCAAAATGATTTGGGTCACATAACTATTTATCAGAACAGACTTATTCAGATTAATATGAAAATGAAAAAGATACACTCATTTTCCTCAAATCTGTGCCTGTTTTCCTCATAAGTTTCTCGTAATTGTGTGTCAGCCTCGTGAACGTGCCACATGCATCCTCGTTATGTTTACAAAACCAGGTTTGTAAAGTTTGTCTCAAAAATTCTAATAAAGACACGATGGGGTAATTCTTTGCTGCTTTCGTGACCGCGTTAACTGATTCCACTATATTTGAGGTCATTGTAGAATACCGATTTGCTGGCATGTGAATCCGTGACCACTTTTCAAGTCCAACATCCTCCTAATAAGACCAACCAAGTATCAAAGTTATCTTACATATGTGGTCATTTTTAAATGTATGTAAATTGAAAAGTAGTACATTACCAGGTATTGCCTAATCTTTCCGTTCATCATGTCGAGCTGGTGCATGTTGTATTCAAACTCGGCTAATGTATATGATCGGACAGCCGAATTGAAAGCCTGCGTTATGTTGTGACCTGATTTACCGTAGTATGATTTCAAATTCTGCAACAAATGATATGAACAAATCCCATGACAGGTTCCGGGATAAACATGATCTACAACATTCTTGATACTAATATGGCGATCTGATACGAAACACAAACCATCTCTGTAACCATAAGCCTTCTTCAAGTTCTCGAAAAACCATGTCCAAGATCTATCATTCTCGCTATCTCCAACCCCAAATGCAAGAATAAAGATGCTGTTATTGGCATCCTGTGTACATGCTGTGAAGAGAGTACCCCCATAGTGTCCATTCAAGTAGGTGCCATCAACCACAATTACAGGCCTGCAATGCTTCCAGCCTTGAATAGATGCACCAAGGACCATGAAGTAATATTTAAACCTCCTGTGACTATCGAGCTCCAGCGCTGTGACTGTTCCAGGGTTCCTTTGTTCAAGCATGTAAAAGTAGCCAGGTATCTTACCAAATGACTCAGTTGGATCCCCCCTTATGATTTTTAAAGTTTGCTCACGAGATCTCCAAGCCTTGGAATAGTTCATCGAAACACCATACGTATGAAAAATATCACTACATATATCCTTTGGAGTGTAGATAGTATGTGATGATGTGTACTTGTACTTGATACTAGATGAAATTACAGAACTGGATAATTGCCTGTGACTTCCCAGAACTATATTTGAACCACATATGTGGCCATTTGTAATCTTCCTAATCTTAAATAATCCTGATTTACCCCATTTGGAAGACATGCACATCCAGGTACACCCATCCTGTAAACACTTGATAACGTACTCTTTCTTGTCCGAACGAACAACCACAAATTCGAACATGTTAAGTATTGCAAATAAAGAAAGGCTCAATTTGAGAACATTCTTATCACGGAATACCCGTCCTTCCTCTACATCTTTCGGATCAGCAATAGTTACAACTGTGACTTCCTGTTCCAATATGTGACCTCTTGGTTGGATAGTTGCATCACATATATCTGAAACCACATTCTGTAACGAAAACTCTCTGGTAACGTGTACATCAGTTGGAATTGCAATAGATTGTTGATCAATGTCTGTGACCTCAATGCGTAATGGGTATTTAGAAGGATTACGGTCCATACCTTTTAGAGTACATTACTATCACTTCTTATTATAACCGGTGGTAAATCAGGATTCAGTACATACTGAATTGCGACGGCTACCTTCGTATGATCCAAACTGAACTCTGTTATTACGGTGTCCACAAGCTTACTATAATCGCAATTACGATCCAGCAAAACCACCGACAATTGGGATCCATTCAGCAAACAAACGTGTACATACATCATTGCTGCAATGTTGACGAGAAATTGTAAATATTAATACTGAATAGGCTCAGGTCACATATGTCTTCTGAGTCACATATATCCAATAATACGATCAGAATTGTTCTGTGACCTGCGATTGAAACCTGTGACTACCACCGCCGGAACTGCAGTTCGAATGCCGTCAATATGAAACGAGAGAGATTCCGGTGGATTTTTTGCGGAATGGTGTTTTTGGGACGTGATTTGGTATTTTAGGAAGTCAATCACCGTCAGGTAATGTAACAGAAAAATCCCGGTTCTGTAGGACGGGGAAAATTGATTTGTTAATATATGAATTAATATTTAACTAATTACTAATTACCTGACTTTTGCAAAGACGAAACTTAATTCCTGATTATTGATTTTGTCATAGTAAATGCCTGACCCGTGAATTTTTCCCATATTTTATTGTGTGAATGTATAATTGAAAATGAGTATACAGAACATTAGCCCAACTATTTATTGTACCCACACGTTTCACAAGTCAATATCCCAAGCCCGAACATACATACACATCCCAACAATAGCCCAATCCACATGCACCAATAGCCAATTAGTCCCAACCCAGATCCACATCAGCCCGTCAAACACCACCTGCTGCACTATTCCGTTGGATAATCCATCTATTTTCTTTCATCAGCACAAAAGTTTCTTTCACCGGTGTCTCCGGTCTCGTATGGATCGAACATGTTTGGACTACATAATCTTCACACTAGTATGCTCGCCTTTGCACTATATGATATGTTGGAAAAAATTAACGTACATAAATTATATTCAAATAACATGCTTTTTACATGCATAAAATTGGACAGAACTTAGATTTACCGAAACTGAATACATAAAGTAGAAACGAAAAATGCATGATTACAATTGATCGAGATAGAGTTCAATTCTTTCTCCTTAAAACGATTATGCTCAGCACCAGTGCTCACGATTTTTCGATATTCATGACTCAAGATATAATGATCACGTCCCGCAATAACACTCCAAATTACATAGACTGACGAACCTACTGATGTTTTTGAACCGTCTTTATATGAAAATTGACTCAAAATAAATGTAAAAATTATGTTGAATTGATTGTACATTAATACGATAGTGCAATCATGAAGTGAATATATTGATTATGGAAAATTTCAAACATATAGGTCTATATTAGGGGTGTAAGCGATCCGATTTTTGACAATTTTTCAACAAAACCGTTTAAATCGGTTTGAGAAAAACTCAAACCTAAATCAAACCATTTTGAACGATTTGAAAAAAACTCAAACATAAACCTAACGGTTTGGTCCGATTTTAAACCGTCGGTTTCACCGTATATTTTTTTGTATGTCTATTTTTATGACATTAATTCATTGAATTCAATATATATTTATATCTTACTAACAATAAATCTAAAACAAACTAAATATATTTACTACAAATTTAAATACCAACTTAATCAAAGTGAAATCACAATAAACTAAAATATAGTTTTTTATTTGCCATTTTAGGTTAAGACGTTACAATACAAGTCCACTAAACTACATATAAAACCCAAAAAATATAATGATGTTCAACAAAAACCTTGTGATCATCATATCTGAAAAACAAAATTATTGAATAGATGGAGAGAATAACCAACCATAATAATAAATCAATTGTTTATAATATCTAAACATAACAATTACACAAGCTTACCGTTGTATATTGTTACGAATTCAATTTCTCACATATACTCAAACATCAATTGTTGTCACACGATTCATAGTCTACATATTCAAACAAATGCATCTGTTACATCATCATAGTATTGGATACTAGATAGATAAGAGAATCTTTAAAAATATGGTGATAGAAAATATAAACCACCTTCCACAACTTTCATTGAATCATCAAATGCTTCTACTTTATCTAAATATTGGCGCAGCACTATATGTTCATTCTTAATTTACAGCTAATTCTTTCCGTATATACAAGTCTCAACCATCCTTGCACCTAATAAACTCCTAAAAGAATCAAGTATCCGACCTTCATTTGAGAATGCAGACTCAGAAGCAATTGTAAAAATTTGAATTCTGGAGAAAAATGGTTTTTGATAGATTATGTTAATTTTGAGATTATTAGATATAAATTAGGATTATTTGGTAATAATAATATATATGTAATAGAAAATTATAAATTGACAAAAATATACACAAATGACAAAACTATTGAATTTTACATATTTGGATGAATTTAAAAAAATCATTTTTTTTTATTTTTTTATTTTTATATATTTTTTCGCCGGTCCATTTTGATTTTAAACCGCAATTAAAATTCTCAAACCTAAACAAAACCGTTTTGTACCGGTTTGGTTTGATTCAAAACCATTTCGTTGACGGGTCCACGTGGCACCAAACCGACGGTTTCTAAAATGTGGTTTTGGTTCGATTTTTCGATATGACGATTTTTGCTTACAGCCCTAGTCTATATATAGCTGTTGCAAAGTTGTGTATCAAAAGACACAGCCTATGAAAGATATACAACTATTAAAATTAGTCTTCATATTTAAAGAGACATATCTATTGAAAAATAGTCATTTTAAAAGTCATGTTCTTTCTTATGGAAGTGCATTTTGAGCCAATGGTTCTAGAATAATAATTTTTCAATAATTCGTATATTTTTAAATTTGGTTTAATTTCTCATTCACCAGGTAACGATTTTACTTAAATAACTATTTTAAAATGGAAGACCAATTTTCTATGCAAAACTAGTTGAAAGCTTTACTTTTATTCAGTTGATTGACTTGTTAATAAAAGCACAAAAAATCTGCTTTTTAATGTTTTATTTATTACGTGACTTTGTTTTTGAAAATTAAAAGTAAAAAAAAAAAAATCATCTTTTAATCTTGGGTTTATTAATAATTTCTTTGTTTAACTAAACAAAAAAAAAAAAAAAAAAACGTGCTTTGTTTTGTTTTGGACTTTTGGTCCTTCGAAAAAGAATCAAAAAAAAAAAAAAAAAAAAATCAAATCACTCTGACTTGGCTTTTAGATATGTTATTCCTATTTTGTGCATATATTAAGGTCATCTTCAATCTGCACCAAAATTTGAGATAAATTTTGCACAAAAAAATCGTTTCCAACCCATTATACTAAATGAAATGTGTTTAATTATTTTATTCATTCTTTGATTCTTTATAATTTATTTATTTATTTATTTAACAACTACATACCTTACTAAATAAATAATTACATTAAATTAACAAAAATATTGAATTCATTAATAAATTTAAACAATGTAGTACAATTAATAATACGCGTTTTAGTCTTAACTTTAAATAATCGTGTTTGTTTCATTTTAAAACTTTTTGAGTATTTTTATTTTAATTCATTCCTTAATTGTTATTGATTACACTATTAAAATATAATAATAATAATAATAATAATAATAATTTATTGTATTACAAAAATATATAACAAAAATGGACACAAATATCCTTAACCAATTTTTTTGTAAAGTGAAATAGAATGACAAAATTGTATATAACCATTTTGGTGCAAAATGGGCACAACATTATTCACCATTTTTGGTGCAACACTATTCACTGTATCATTTTGCACTAAAATGGTGTTGTCTATAATTCCGTCCACAAAGAGGGATTGAAGATGAAAACAAAGAACAAAAAATCAAAAACAATAGAAATAACAAAAGGAAGATCAAAGAAGAGATGAAAATAAGGCCCGAACACAAAAACGTTGCCCTCAAACTATATTTGCCCCCTCTCAGATTGAAAATGATGTTTAAAAGGATTATGACAAATGGTTTGCACGATTAATCAAACCTTATAAAGGATTTAACACCTAAACACTAGTAAAAATCCTCCAAAACTTGAAGAACGTAAAATTGAAAATTTTGAATATGTAAGAAATGATCTTTGATTTCAATAATGTGTGGAATAAAATATGTTTCTAAGATTGATTATCATCATCTAGTCTTTGAACATTGATCGCCTATATATATATACTTCAATAGTCTTCCATGAAATGGTACCAAAATCAGATGAAAAGCTACCAAAATTCAAATAGCAGCGGGCATAAAGGACTTTTTTTTTTATCTGTATATAGTCGTAAGGCCAAACCTATGCGGCCGTATAGTTAAAGCAGTTAAGAGACATTTAGCCCCGGTATAAGGCTATGCGACAGCATGCCAAATTAAACTATGTGGTTGCATAGTTCATAATTTGGCCTCCGAATTCATTTTTATTCCACAAACAATTTTATTAACTTTTGAACAATAATTTCCCACTTGGTAAAAAGTAAAAACTTAATAAAATCTCATATTCAAAATTATAAAATACTAATGCGTAAGGATTAGATGTCTTTCGATTTAAATTTAACCATAGTATAATTCAAACAATGTAAAGTCAAAATTAAAGGTAACATGGAAGTCAATGACTTCATATGACAATACTGCTAAGAACACACACAAGTATCACTTGTTATCAAGTTCATCAATCTCACTTAGCGCTATTATGACATTGCTCTCATCATTTTCAACAAATTTTAAAGATAGAAACTCTAACTCTCTATTGAAGCGGCATCACCTCGAAATTTATTTAGGTGAAATTCTTTCAATATCTTTGTTACGTTTTAGAGATACTTGTACTTAGTACTAATCTTCATTAAGAGCTTAAAGCTCAAGTCTCACTTCAATAACAACCATCACTATTTAACTAGAATATGATTATTGCAGATTACATAATGCTGAAACTATCCATATATTGAATGAATTGTTGTTACCCTTTGAACCCCGTTGATTACTTTTTGAATAAAGACGGGTAGGGTTGCTATCATTGATGAATTTTTAGTCTAAGAGTTTCAACCACATTCTACTCGAAGTAGATGTCATTGAATCTCTATTTAGAGGTTTAGTTACTGGATCCGCTAAGCTCTCTATTGACTTTACATAATTTAGGGAAAATATTTCACTTTTGATTAATTTCCTTATGTAGTCATGTTTTAGATTCATTTGTCTACATTTTTCATTATATACCTCATTGTATATTTTTGTCAATGTGGTTTGACTATTACACATGATAGATATCGAAGATGTATTCTTCGATCCCAAAGGTATCTCATAAAAGTAGATTTTTAAGCCATTCAGCTTGTTTCCCAATTTCTGATAATGCTACAAATTCAGATTCCATAGTTGAGTGTGTATACATATTTGCTTCTTCAATTTCTAAGAAACAACGCCACTTCCAAGAATAAACACCTAATCAGAAGTGGATTTACTTTCACCTGTGCTAGATATTCAACTAGCATCTGTACATTCTTCCAATAGAGCCGAGAATTTAGTGTATTAAGTTCTTAATTTTCTTTAAATATACAGGAACTCTTCCAATGGCTTTTCAATTATCATTACTTGGTTTACTAGTAAACCTACTAAGGGCGTGTTCGGTAGAGATTAAAATCGGATTAAAATTGAAAAAAACTAGCCGTTATTGTTGACTTTTATTAGACGAGTGAGACACAATAACGGCTATATTTTCAATTTTAATTGAATTTTAAGCACGACCAAACACGTCCTAAGTTTACTATTTGGAAACGATATATCTGGTCTTATGCATTTAACATTGTACATAAGACTCTCGATAGCACTTGGATACTCTAATTGAGCGATTTCTCTTCCAACATTCTTTATTAACTTTGAATTTGGATCAAAAGGAGTACTACATTATTTTATGTTCAAATGTTTGAACTTATCTATCACACTCTTGATATAGTGTGATTGACTTAAATGATAACCCCCACTAATTTTAACAACTTTGATACATAAAATAGCATCCACTTTTCTAAGATCCTTCATCTTGAATATGGAAGATGGAAACATTTTTATTTCTTTTATTCCACCTACGTGATTACTCATAATCAACATATCATCAATATATAAACATATAAATATCACATAATCAACACATACTTTAGAATATAAACATTTATTTGCACTATTATGTTTAAAACCAAATGATACAATAGTCAAGTCAAATTTTTCATGTCATTTCTTAAATACTTGCTTCAATCCATATAATGACTTAACTAATTTGCACACCTTGCGTTCATTTTCGGGTAGAACAAACCCTTCATATTGTTCCATATAAATATCCACATCAAGATCCCCGTTCAAGAATGTCATATTGACATCCATTTGATGAATATAGAAGTCGTATATCGAAACTAATGCGAATAATATCATAATTGATGTATGTAACACCCCGAAAATTTTAGAAATAAAATTTTATTTGTTTTATATAGTATATTTTTAATATTTTGAAAAGTTGAGGGACTAAAATGATATATGTATTAACTTCAATTTTTGGGCTAAATATTTAGATTTTGTTAAAGCGACGAAAAGTATATCAATATGAGTCTCGCTGGATAGTTTGTAATTAATCATGTAAATTAGGTTCAAGAAAAAGTTATTTCGGATAAATTAGCCTCAAGATATTGAAGTTCAATGAAATTGTAGCTTACTTATTTATTTATTTTTAAATCAAAGTAGATTAGGATGAGGATAACCTCGTGTGAATGGATGTGGGAATAAGTATTATTGTTATTTTATTTTTTAGAATTCTATTTAAAGTCAAGTCACTATTACGCATTATGATTAGAACCACATTTTGTTGTGATAAGTATTTTGTATACATGTTACCTTGTGGTTGGTTTACTAGAAATTCATTTTTTATTAAACGTGATAAACACGATTTTTCGTCACAATTATATTATGACTCAACTACTATTTTTTTTTTACTATAAATAGTGTGTCATGTCCTACAATTGACTACCACAAAATTTTACACGACAGTTTTTCATTTAAAACAGCTGTAAATTTTGAGTACGTTTTTATTATCAAAAGTTTGTTTGATCAATCAAGGTAAGATACCTTTTTGCAATTGGTTTATTTTCTTATGCTTTTATGTTCAGTAATTTATACATGAATTGCCAATAAATCTTCGAGTTCGACCTAACAAAATGTGAAATCCTTCGGAAATTAAAAATGAAAAATGAGAAATAATTGATATATCGCTTGGTCACCAATATATTCCATAAAGAAAATATGATATAAATTGTCCATGTTATTGTTATATAATTGCTTATGGAAACTGCACGTATTTTACTAAGTGTTTTTTTAAAATACTCACCCTTACAAAATTTTACAAGCTAGTCCGGGTTTATTGGAATTGTGGCGGGATGGTGCAGCAGACTGCTAAGGTGATCGAAGAGATAAAATATTAAATTCATTTTTTTCCTTTAAATTATTAGTTTATTCCATTTGTTCAAAACAATTATTAATTTGTTTTCATTATAAACTTTTCAGTTATGTTTAGTTAAAAAATATTATTTTATCGGTTCCACGAAAGTTGAAATTTTGTAACACTCCATTGTTTGTGAAATTTTGGGACGTTACAATGTTATTCTAGCTATCGGTGCGTAAGTATAAAAATAGTCTATTCATTCATTTCGTCGATAACATTTAGCTACTAGTATAGCTTTAAAGGTATTAAGAGAACCATCAACGTTGTACTTTCTCCTAAACATCTATTTACATCCAATAGATTTGGATCCGAGTGGTAAATCGACAAGTTCTCAAGTATTGTTAAACATTATTGAATCCATTTCATCCTTATGGTGTGTTTGAGTCATATTATTTTGGAAAAATATATTCTGAAATAATAAATTGATGAAGAATGTGTAGTTGAAAAAGAAGGAAAAGTTATTGATGTGATGAAAAATATTATTTTATTGAAGAATGTGTGGTTCAAAATGAGTAGAAGAATAAGAATGAAATTTTTAATGTATACCAAATAGGGGCTTAACTGCATCTTTCCAAAAAATGCTATTTTGAGAATTCATGAATTCTCTATAAGTTTTAGGATCAATTTCTACTTGTAGAACAAAATGCATTGTTCTTACAACATTCTTCTCATTTCCTTCTACTAAGTAGAACTAAATAAGTTGAAAGTCAATTTCATCCAGTCTTAAAAGACTTCTCAATTTGAGTTATTTTACTCATTCGAGTTTCACTAGATTCATCAATATGTTTAGAAGATATTTCATCTTGTGTTCCACTAAGATGTGAAGTTCTTTATTAATTTCCCTTAATTCATCATTCGAAAATAGTGAATTCTCGAAGAACTCTACATCGTTAGATTCAATAATCACATTGGACTCCAAGTTCAACAATCGATAAAATTTGCTAGTGCTAGCGTATTCAACAAAGGCACATTTGATGCCTCTTGGACCTAACTTGGTCATGTTAAGGTTCATGTTCTTACAATAAGCCAGACACCCCCACATTTTGAGATACTCAAAGTTCGATTTTCTTCATTTCTACAATTTGTAAGGAGAAACCTTAATAAACTTAGAAGGAATCCTATTTAATATCTTACAAGTACTCAAAAACATTTCACCCCCATAAATGAAACGGAAACTTAGCATAAATCAATATGAAATTATTCATTTCAACTAAATCATTTTGTTCGGGTTTCCTAAGTGCAGAACATTGATGAACTATGTCTTGTTGTTCACAAAATAAATTAAAATCACTTGAAAAGTACTCACCTCCTCTATAAAGTCTTTATTTTCCCACTTAAGTGATTTTCAACTTCATTTTTATATACCTTAAACATATCAAGTGCCTCATGTTTATTTTTCATTAAATAAACATACGTATATCTAGAGTGATCATCAATAAAAGTAATGAAATACCTATTATCACATCTAGTTAACATGCAATTTAATTCACATATATTAGTATGAATTAATTCTAAAATACTAGAAGTCCTATTAACACTTTGATAAGACTTCTTAATCATTTTAGATTCTATACATGTTTTACATTTATATGCATCATTTTCATTATATGATATCATGTCACATTTCAACATTTTTTTCATAGTACTCTTACCTATGTGACCTAATCTAGCATATCATAATGAAAATGAGTCAACAATATAAACAAAATCAACTTTATTATTAAAAGATTTGTCAACGGTACAAAGTTTGATCATTTCTTCACTAGAAT
Source organism: Fraxinus excelsior (assembly GCA_019097785.1). Lineage (NCBI taxonomy): Eukaryota > Viridiplantae > Streptophyta > Magnoliopsida > Lamiales > Oleaceae > Fraxinus > Fraxinus excelsior. Next base: position 15,453,829 of record CM032626.1, read on the forward strand.
AGCATTTTCCAACAAATCTTTCATTTAGGGATAGTACAAATTTACCAGATTTATAAACATATTTTACGTCCGATTTTCCTAAGAGATCTCCACTAAATTCGTATTTATATTAGGAATATGTAGTACATTTGTCAAGGTAACAGTTTTGTCAAAAGTAAAGATGATATCCACATTTCATTTTCTAAATACCTTAGATCGAACATTTTACCCATTTGAATCTCTTGTTTTCCATCAGTTTCATAATAAGTCTTGAATAAGGACTTATTATATGATACATGAATAATTGCACACGTACCATACCACCAACCAACAACATTTTCCTTGATAGTATTGATTTCGCTTATGGTAGCTACAATGTTGTCTTCTTTGACAGAGTTTATTTCCTTCGGATTGTTTCTCTTCCGGTATCGACATTCTTTTGTAGGGACAAATCCATTGGGGGGTTGAAAGTACTTAACAAACCCAATGTAGTAAAATTTACATGTACTAAAAAAACTCATTAAAAAATATTATTTATTTAAGTCGTTTCCGACGAGTATTTGAAACATAATATTCATCTATAATAGAATCTAAATCGATTTTCTCAACACGTTCTCTTTCTATAAAAAGTATCATACAATCAGGAAGAAATTGATCATCCATTTTATTGCGAAGTGTCGTCTTTACATGTTTTATTGCTGAAAATGTTCGCTCAATACTTGCAGTAGAAACATGTAATGTCAATACAAGACGAATCAATCTAGTCACCATGATATAACTTTCCGACCTTTCACTCTCAATCAACTGTCTGCATAACTCAGCAAGTTTAGATACTTGAAATCCAGGCTCGCCATTCATATCTAACTTATAATGTAGTAACTCAAATAATGTAATAATATATTGTTTTGAAAAATTTTAAGGATATAATTTCTCTACAAGTGCAAATTTTACGATAAAATGATCTAAATTAATTTGTAGGATCCAAAAAAGCACTGAGAGAAATGAGTTCTACTGATATGTTATTAAAACTTGTACTTAACTCCATCGTCACAAAATATATTGATTCGTTGAAGACGTCATAGTAATAATAATGCTCAACCGTAGTTTCACCACTATTTAATCACAAAATATCTAGATTCTACATCCTTGAATAACTTCAACAACCACTCTCATTATAAGTTGCCACACAATACAATGTCAATGAGCAAACATGTGTGTTTTTCTTCCTTTCATGCATAGATTTTGATTATTGGCCTCCTTTTTGCTTTGATGTTTGTACCATTGAACTCAACTAATTCATACTCATCAAAAACTTTTTTCCGACAAGTAAATCAACTAATCTTCCACTAAATGCACGTTAGTCGAAAAAGTATTTGATAACTTTGGAAAAGCAGTAGCAAGAAACTAATTGATTTACATGAAGTATGTTGCCCATTTGTAAATCCCCATCCCCGCATCTTGCAAGGATTACCCTTACCAAATTTATGAAAATTAAATTTGATTATTTATTGAACTATCTATTAAACTGACTCTGAATGTGTAATGTCATATTACTTAATCACAGCCATGAACCACCAATCAATACAACACCAGAATATCTAGATTCTGCATCATTGGATAACTTCAACAGCCACTATAAATTCAACACTAAAGTGACAAAACAAAACCAGCAAGAAAAAATAGGGACATGGACGGATTTGGCTTGAGAAAATACCAAATTCAATTTACTAAACTAGCAAGGAAAAAAAAAAAAAAAAAAAAACCAACCTGTGGGAATTGCAATTTCAATTCAACTTTAGGGTTGAATGGAATCGGCTACTTTTTGACACCTTGAAGAAATGACGATTTCAAGGTTGAATGAGAATGTGATATAATGATATTTGGATTATGTTATAAATAAATTGGATTGGACTTTTGGGTAATGGGCTGAAATTTTTTAACTGGGCTTGTACAAAAAAAAAAATAGAACTACTAACTTAGATTTGGGCTGGACCAGGCCCGTTTTAAGCGCCCCCCCCCCCCCCCCCCCCCCGGAATTGTTAAAGTTCATTGAAAGCTTTCTCTTGTTGAATTTAGTAGAAGGCTAGGTCTTTTCCATGACATTGGCTTTTGACGTGCCTTTATAAGAATTATCATTCTTATCTCTCGAACTCGATTCTTTCTCAATTCGAATATGTTTTTGCAATTGTTCCAAAGAATATTCTTCGAAACTATGCATTATTTTCTTTCGATGTCATTTACAAGTTCTGAGAAGTTTAGCAATGATTGCTCCCACTTGGAATGTTTTCGAAACCTCAATCTTGACCGCCTTCAACTTGTTGATAAGCACTTGCAATTCATGAATTTGGGGAAGAATGAGAATATTCTCTAAAAATTTGATATCGAAGTACCTTGAGATTAAAAATTTCTTAGTGCCTTCTTCTTCGACTTTGTACTTACTCTCCAAAGTGTTCCAAATTTCCTTTGCAGATGTTGTGTAGGTGTAGAGATCATATATCCAATCCGATAATGCATTCAGAATGTGACCGCGGCATATGAGTTCATCTTCGTGGCACTTTTGTCTTCCGACCCTCACCGCATCAGTTTCTCCATTTGTTGGTTCCGGTAGTGACGTCGATTCTAAATCAAGTATGAAAAAAAAAAATCTTTAACACTGTTAGTAGAAATTTTAGTTTATCTTGCCATCTTGTGAAATTCGTGCCATCAAATTGATCCAACCGTACAAGGTCTTGATTCATCAACTTGATCGTTGACACGGTGCTTCGTTCTCCATCGCAAATTATAGTTTGAGAATGTTCTCTATAATTTCTTCCACAAAGAAGGATTGGAGATGAAAGCAAAGAACAAAAAACCAGAAACAATAGAGATAACAAAATGAAGATCAAAGAAGAGATGAAAATAAGGTTCAAATATGAAAACGTTGTTATTATAAAATTTAGATTTAAGAAATATAAATAATAAGAGTCGGGGCTAGACCATGTTTCTCATCCTCTTTCGTTTAGAGCATTTGAGGACGACACAAGGCAAGCATTTTGTCATCCATAACACTAGGCTAGTAGTTGTACATGAAGGGTGATACAAGTATCTTAGAGCATCTCTACACTTGTCACCTAAGCTGTATATGAGCTGAAATTGTTTCCTTTAAATGATATTGATGTTATATTAAGTAGATACTCAAATCTATAATTAATCTATAATGTGTCATATCTACAAATCCAATAATAAGATTTAAATTTTCTTAGGATCAAAATAAAATCACATATAAAATTCCATTGATAATATAAATCTACAAGGAAATAGAAAATTTTCTTGACACAATGTACTAAACTATTTTAATGCACGTGGCCAAAGCTCGATTAACACCATTAACACAACAATCTTTGGAGAAAAATCTCAAATCCATCTTAAATCTAATAACGTGGCATTAAACTTACCTCATGGTGAGAAAAAAAGTGAAATTCTGGTTATGAGAAGGAATCTTGCTCATATTTTATCAAAGTGATCCAAATAATTGTTCGTTTAATCCTTCGTGACGTTTTTCTAAGTGAGTGATAGTTTGTGAAATCATTTCAATTTCAATAATTATTAGAATAAGCAAATAGTTAAATTTTTCTTACAAATTCCACTGCGTTTGATGGAATTAAGTCCATGTTTGACATCTATTAAAATTATAATTCATCTTTCTCTCTTTTTATCAATCACACATTCTACAATAAAATAATACTGCACGTGAATAAAAAAAACTTCTTTTTTAATCACACATTATTCAAAAAAAATATTATTTCAAAAATTAAAATATTAAATAATGGAGGCCAAACGGGGGCAAACTCTTATTTTTTTTTTATTGGATTTATTTGATAATTTCATTACAACATTCTAAAACATGAGAACATTAAGTTTGAGCCGTCGATTTTTAAAAATCGTGATACTTTCATCAAAATCTAAGGGTCCGTTTGATAGAAAGGTAGAAATAAAATATTTTACATGGAAAAGATTTTTCGAAAAATTGTTTTACTGAGAATTGTAATTAATTGTGTTTGATTGGTATAATTTTTCATGGAAAATGTTGAAAGTTTGGTGTCCGTTTGACTTCGTTTTTTATGGAAATTGTCGATTAAAGTGACAATGTTTTCTATCATTAGGTCTAAAATTTGTTCCAATTATAAAAAAAAAAATTGAAAAAAATAACCATACCGAATATCATTCGTTTGGCTTTGTTTTGCATAAAAATTGTCAATAAAAGTGAATTTTTTTTTACTGTTGTGTCTAGAATTTCTTTCAATTACCAAAAAAAACCTGAAAAATATTTACTCACCAAAATATCAAGAAATTATTTTCCTCAAAAAAGTGGAAAATTTAGAAAGTTGGAAAATATTTTCCTGAGAAAATTTTGCCTATCAAATACTATAAAAATTGAAATTTTCATTTGTCATGAAAAATCTACCCTATCAAACGACCCTAGTAGTAAAAAAAAACGTGTGTATAATGTTTCAGGAAAAATAAAATAATAACAAAAAAAAAAACCTTGTGTCCCACACTGTCAATTACTGTACTCACAATGTGTTCTAGGCACATGGGACAAGATATTTGTAAGATGTTGCAATAGTACTGTTAGTGAATTTTATAAACTTTCAATTGAAGCAAAGATATTTGAAAGATGTTGCAATAGTATTATTAGGCACTGTTTGTTTGATTGGATTATATTTTTCATACAAAATGAAAATTAAATTACATTTTCACATTTTTGCATGTTTGATTGATTAAATTTTTCATAAAATTGGTTTTCCACATTTTCTTGGTTTTTTAGGAAAACTTTTTCCAAACAACTTTTTTTAATATTTTTTTAATTTTTTGTAATAGAAACAAATTTTATCCACAATTGTAACAAATTTTATCCCTTTAATGGACAATTTTCATGAAAAACAAAGTCAAACGAATATCAAAAGATCCGAAATTTCAATATTTTACAGTGAAAAATTATACCAATCAAATACAATTAATCGATAATTCTCGCTAAAACAAGTTCTAGACAATTCTATTTTCTGAAATTCATTTTCTTTCCACCCAATTTCATTCTTCATCAAACGAACCCTTAATAAATCTTTTAAACTTTCAATTGAAGCAGGTCCTTTGTTGGTGGCTATACTATAAAAAGGATGAAGTTGACTTTCTAAAATAAGACCGAATTAAACAATTTGTACATTTTACTTTACACCTAGAATATGTGACAATTTTTCAATGATTGGATTAAAGTTGTTTTTGTCAAAAGTGATTTGAAATCTTGACAAGTGTAAAAAATATAAATCGGATGATAAAGCAGGATGTACATGTAGCATCAAACCATATTAGGGGGCTCACAAATTTTTTTATTGGATGTGGGCCCCCTCTTTTGTGAGAGGAGGGTACGTCGGGGTGTCAACCCAATTTCTAATATTTCAAGACAAGTTTTTAACTAACATTTCGATATACAAATAGTAAAACCCAACTTTTAATGTTTCGAGACAAGTTTTCAACTTTTTATCTAATACTTCATTTCAATTTTCAAAATTATCCCCGATACCAACCATAAATTGGAAAATCCTAAAAAGAGACAATCGATGGTGTGTATGTTATAATGCAATTAGAAATAGTTGCACGTGTCTAGATATTGTACGAAGTTATCAAAACATAAATATATGAAATTTATAGGTAAGAGTGATATTTTATGAAGTTGAATTTGGTAATGTTAGGCAGCAATATTATATTTATTACAAAAATATTTCACCTACTTACTTTTACGTGTAAGTCAACCAGTGTGTCCACAAAGACTTTTATATTAATAAATAATAAAATAATTTATATAAAAAAAAAACTTGGAATTGATTAAAAGTAAACATTTTCTAGAATTTTGATTGAGTAAAGGGATAACCATTTCATTTGAGACTTTCCATGTGTCAACTTTTTGAAGTTTATTTTACTAATTTTTTTTTTTAAAATAATGGCAAATCTATTTGCATCAAGCTAAAGTCCATTATTAAACATTGTTAAATATGGGACATTTTTCTCCATCTATTTATTATTTCTCTAACATCGAACATTTATTGAGTCTATTCAATCAAACGTACACTTATATAAAAAAAAATGGTATTTTCCACCGGTCAATAATTTGTTGACGAGGACATTTGCCAAAACTTAAAAAAGTAATATTTTCCGTAAAGCACATTGAAAGTTACGAAATTATTCGTATTCATGGATAATCTATATGTAATGAATTATTCTAGGTGTACATATGGGTATCATTTCCCTCACGTGGGGTTAAGTGGGTCCCGTCCCATGTGAGGAAAATGATATCCCTATATACAAAATTTATGTACATCAAACACGATCCATATGTAACGTTCACACATTTTAGTGAAAATTACCGGTGAAATTTTGAAACATTAAAGAATACAGAACTTATGTCTCTTTCAATTTCTAGTAACATATTGATCCCAAAACTTTCAAGTTTAGTGCACTTATGTGTCCATCACACGAAGAGCTAGACAGGTTCTATCGAGTGATTTAACTTGTATTAAAATCAAAATTTTAAATCGTCGGATATGATAAAGGCCCTTGGTAGAAATCAATGAAAAGCAACGATAGAGTCTATAAGTCGACCCAAATAAAGATATGAAGGATTGTGCTACATTCACGGATGTAGAACTTCACATAAGCTCTACAGATACACACATGGGAGGAGCGGGAAAAAAGTGGAATAATTTTTTAGTCAGGTGGGTCCAACTCGGGACCCACCTCATATGACGTAACACTTCTGTGAAACCGACCCTACGTACATCTGCATTAATTCTAAAAATGCATTAGTAACTCATTTTCGTGGGAAATTTCATGGAAAGCATGACCATGTTGCAAGGAAATTAACAAACATAAAAAGTACTTCTTCAGCTCCATACCAACTATTATCGGAACAGTCGACTGGTCAAAGTCAACAGCATATAGTATCAACATTTTTCCCTATTTATTTTTAAAAAATTTTTTTTGACGGATTTTGAAAGAGACTTTGTCAAGATTGAACACTACGCTACAAATTTAGTGCACTAAACTAGAAAAATTGGATAAATTTCTGAATGCAAGAAATAATGACACAAATTTTAATAAAACTACTCTCATTAAATGAATTGTATTTGGCAAAATAAATTAAATTTTCTTTACCAAACATGCTCTTATGTTAAATTAATAATTTCACGATAGATTTGTGTGTTGCTACTCGTTAATTTTTCTTGCATATAATTATTACCAATTTAATAACCAAAATCTATATAATAAATCTTATATAGCATTTTGCAAGGATGCAGAATGCTATGTTGCATATATTAACACAAAGATGCATTTTCTATAAGTCGTAAAGGTCTGTTACGAAAGTTGTGTTTGAGTTGGATTTGGCTTCTCGGTGATACTGTGATAGGTTTTCTCGTCTTTATCTTCATCGTTAAATTCATCTTCTTATCACAATTAGACGAGAGAGATGAGAATTGTATACGTTATTTCTAAAACTTATCTTTAACGATAAATTAGTTTGAAAATTATCCATATGTAAAAACACTACTAGTTGTCATTATAACTTATAAGCACTAATTGTAATATTCCTAACTAATAATTATACGAAAATAGATAAAGAGGTCTTGGATATGAATTGGATAATCTTTTCCAATACCCCACTTGCATAATTTGATTATTTAATCTTACCAAACACATTGTCTCATTAATACAAAAAACTAACGTTGTTTGCACGTGTCAGCATTATGGCAATGATTACGAACTTAGGACCCTAATGCACTCCAATATCCTCAGAATTCTAGGACATTCTTGTAACACTTAAAATCTACTCGATCACGGCATGTACCCAGAGGGTAGAGTTGGAGGATAAAAATAAATAAATTATACTGAGTCGATACATAGAAAATTCAATAAAATAAAATTTTAACTAAAAACACGAGTTGGCCTAGGGCAGGCACGTCTGCCCCCACCTCCCTCCGTCCCCGCATGGAGCGATAGGTTTGAGTTTACATATAATATTATTTTATTGAAAAATATGTGGTTTAAAAATAAATCATATTTTTTTGTTTTACGGAGTCTGGGCTTAAATTATATTAAACAGTAGAAGAAATTACCAAAATGTTTATTATAAGTTACGTTGTGTATTTGTGCATGTATACACAATAGATACGAAAATGAAAGAGTTAGGTGAGAGATTGACCATGTAAACACGCGTCTTTTCCATTATAAAAACCACCAATTGTTCATTCATTTCTTTCTCAGCTTACAGGAAAACTGCAAGCTTTAAATTCATTTCATTTTAGTTCTTATAAATTATTTATTTAATTCAATTAGATCCCCGAAAGAATAAATCATGCAATCCCTCAATCCTCTGTGGAATAGTATTGATAAGTCCATGGTCCGGCAACCGGGTCTTGGATTGGTCCACCAGCGGTCCAGCCCCATTCGACTCTCCGTCAAATGCGTCGACCCTGGCGGAACTCGTCACGAATGGCAGAGCTGCTGCGCCATCCTGGCCGGTAAAGTTGCGTCCCTGCAACAGGATAGTAAGAATACCTACACGGGCGCTGCCGGAATTGCCTCCGTGGACGAACACCAGAGTCTGGAACTCGTTCCTATAATTGGAGATGGAGCTAAATCTTCCTTGGCTCTTCCCAAGCCGCTGACCGTGGCCGACTTCTCAGCGGCGCCGCTGCACGGCTCGCAGCTCCGAGTTGCGTACCGGGGCTTTCCGGGTGCCTACAGCGAAACCGCCGCCGGCAAGGCGTATCCCAATTGCGAAGCCATACCGTGTGATCAATTCGAAATCGCTTTTCAAGCGGTGGAGCATTGGATCGCCGATAGAGCCGTGCTTCCGGTGGAGAATTCACACGGCGGCTCTATTCACCGGAATTACGACCTCCTCCTCCGCCACCGTCTCCACATAGTAGGTGAGGTTCAGCTCCCCGTCCAACACTGCCTCATCGCACTCCCTGGCGTCCGAATCGAACACCTCACTCGAATTATAAGCCACCCTCAAGCACTCTCCCAATGCGAAAACACACTCACTAAATTAGGCCTCAACGCCACCCGTAAAGCATTTGACGACACCGCCGGAGCGGCTGAGTACATAGCCTCCAACAACCTCCGTGAGACAGCGGCAATCGCCACTTCACGCGCCGCTGAATTGTACGGCCTCCAAATCCTGGCCAATGGAATCCAAGACGATTCATGTAATCTCACGAGATTCGTAATCTTATCACGAGAACCCATAATTCCTCGCACAGATCGGCCATTCAAAACAAGCATCGCATTCGCACAGGAAAAGGGTACAAACATTCTGTTCAAGATTCTATCCTCCTTCGCTTTTCGCAATATCAATCTGACGAAAATCGAATCGCGGCCGAACCGGAATCAGCCAATCACGGTGGCGGGCGTTGGCTCCAAGCGCTTTGAATACATGTTTTATGTAGATTTTGAGGCATCAATGGCGGAGGAGAGGGCGCAAAACGCCATGGCTGAAGTTCAAGAGTTCACATCTTTCTTGAGAGTTTTAGGGAGTTATCCCATGGATATGACTCCATGGAAACCTGCCACAGAAGAATCACAATAGCTTCATCACTTTTTCTGTTCAAATGTACTCTACTATTTCACAGAAAACACTGCTGTAATTTGAATTGTATCATAATTTCTTTTTCTTTTTCTTTTTCTTTTCTTGACGGAAAGCGAGAATGATGTGTGAACATGAAGTTGACAACCTTGAAATTTGCGGCAAATTAGATGTTAAGGATTATTATTTTATCGGTTTTACTATCGGTACAGGGTGTACACCCCTCTCACATGGGGTGGGATCCGCTTGAATAAAAAAATATTTTATATAAGTGGGTCTCACTCCCATGTGAGTAGGGTGGACACCATTATATACAATTCTTGATGTACAAGTAGCATTTTTCTTATTTTATTTCATTAATATTTCCTTTTTCCATTTGGGAAGAATAAGAAAGGAAAAAATTTATGGATCAAGACATTTACTATGACAAAATCAATAATTAGGAATTAAGTTTCGTCTTTGCAAAAGTCAGGTAATTAGTAATTAGTTAAATATTAATTCATACATTAACAAATCAATCTTCCCCCGTCCTACAGAATCGGGATTTTTCTGTTACATTACCTTTCATTAATTGCGCTTCCAATTAAGACTTCCTAAAATACCAAATCACGTCCCAAAAAGACCATTTCAGTTTCGTTCCACCGGAATCCCTCTCGTTTCATATTGACGGCATTCGAACTGCAGTTCCGACGGTCACAATTCAAATAACCTAAACAATTTTTGACATGTTGGAATATAGGTCACAGACCCATTAAGATCTCAATAACGGGTGGGGGATAGGTCACATATCCATTACACTATCATCAAATGCGGTCACAGACACATAGACATCTTAATGTCATTTGGGAAATAGGTCACAGACTCATTACACACTGTTTGATTGGAAATTCCAAAAAACTGTCCCAACATAAAAACCCTCAAGATTCAATGCTACTTCTCAGACAAATTACAGTTCACAAATGACATAAACAAAGAAATATGTAACTCTAAACACACCTAATCCATTTTCAATGTCACTGTTCCTATCATAAAATAAAAAATTCCATAAATGAACAAACGGGTCTGTTACCTTCTTCCCGGACTGACTGCTGCTTGACCCGAACGATTTTTTCTTTGCTTCTGGAGTTTTATTGGGACTGTTCGAAGTCTTCATTTTCGTTGTTCGAGCCGGCGTTTGCACCGCCTTCTTCCCCTTCTTTTCATCATTTTTTTCGCCATTCGTAATCGCTGCCCACTGGAGAGAGATAATCTCGCTTCGAACAAAAGGCAATGCGCCGGAGTTTTGGTGGAGTTTGGATTTTTAACACGGCTACTTTCGGAAAATGAGATGTAGACTGGGCGCGAATAAGGTGAAGATGGGATTGTTCTTGAGAGAAAATAGGGGTTTAATAAAAATGGAAGTTGGGATATACACCAATTTGAAACTCACGTTTAACGGGATATGCGCGTCATTAATTTCGGAGAGTTATTATTTAATTAAAATTATAAAACCTGAAAATTGAATAAATAACTTCTAAACCTAATTTATTAAAATGGATACTTAAACACCTATTTTTATATAATTTCCACAATAAGAAATATACAACTTTCTCACAATGCAAGGTTAGTAAAAGCCAAATGGGTCAGGCTCGGTTTGGCTCGTTGGACAGGCCGAGTATGGACTGGTTCGTTGATCAAGAGGAGAGCCCTGGTTGACCCATTGGCCCCTATGCAAGTCTTCATATTTTATTCAAAAAGATTTTCATAAAAAAAATTTAAAGAAATTTTACAATTTCCATCCTCATCATTTCGATATTATCAAGGAAAAAGTGGAGTGGACAAAACGTTGAAAACTTAATAAACAAACCACGAGTCTATGTTACTTTATGGACTCGTATTTTTCTTGGCCATCACTTTTTATTGTTTACTTTCTCGTTAAAATTTATATAGATTTCGATTCGCTTAAAATAAAAATAAAATCACATCTAACGATTCATAAGAAATATATATATTTTACTGCAAAACTCTGTTTTGACTTTTGACGGAGCTCATTTTGCTTGTGTTGCAATTCTCAAAGTTAGTTGGCGTTCTATAAGAAATGTCTAATGAGCGACCAATGACGGAATGAACTATTGACTATAAAAATAGCACCAACCACCTATTGACTTCAAGAAATTAACTTCTGTAAAGTTTCTCGATGTGAAATATAGATAATGTATAATACATAATTTATGAACAATATGATTCTCAACCTTGAGTTGATAGGAGGAGAAAAGATCCATTGTCTAAGCCCCGTATGATCTCCATTATTTAAAATTTTAATATTTTGGATAGTAATTTTTTAAAAGAAAAAGTTTGTGATTAAAAAAGAAGATTTTTTTTTAAAATTATTTGTAATATTATTTTATTGAAAATGTGTGATTGATAAGGAGAGAGGAAAAAAATTACTATAACTTTAATGGGACCAAACATGATCCAAAATTACAACAACATTTTCTATATCCTATTATTTCTATGCTCAACGCTTAACATTTTGTGTGTGTTCTAGAATGCTAAAAGGGAGAGTTTATTTGAAAGTAACATAAAAGAATAACAAAAACATTTTGTGTATGTGTTCTAGAATGCTAAAAGGAAGAGTTTATTTGAACGTAACATAAAAAGAATAACAAAAACAAAGGAAAATGCTTGTGGGACATCACTATTTAATCTTTTACAGATTGATGAGATGTCAAGAGGAAAGTGGAAGAGTTTTTGTTTTTTGTTTTTTAATTTGGTTGACGAGATTTTAACTCAATTAAATATCGTCACATTATCTCTTGGTAAACAAATATATAAGTTGTGATGTATATGCAGCAAAATTAAAAACAAAAAGTTAACCTCCTTCGGGGTGGCCGAGTTTGTGAAGCAGGTGAACGCGGAGATCAAAGATCACGAGTTTGAATCCCCTGCCAACACTTCCTCGATCGAATCCGTCGCACGGGGCTTGCCTAGTGAAGTTTACCTCTCCTGTGTAGTTTGCGGGCTATTGCACATGGAGTGGGGTTTATCCAGTGCGCACTCATAGTGTCAGGTAGCAGCTACAGATTCCCATGTCAACAAAAAACAAAACAAAAAGTTGTTGAATTTTTTTATGAACGTGAAGAGTGTAACCACCATTATGGACATGGATAACTCAAAATTGCTCGGTTCTTTCTCTGCGTGCTTCATGAGGAATGAGGGGTTCTTTTGAGGTAGGATTTGGTGTAAATGGACGATGTGTTGTGTTAGAATTTTCTTTAGTGCATGTTGCGATTTGGGGCTTAAATCATTAACAAGATCAAGATTAGAAAGGAAAACTTGAGGCATTTGATCCTAAGAGATTGTCACGTGTTCTCTATTGATTCCTCGAGGTTAAGCAAATCAGAATATTGTTCTAAAGAGTCAGAAAAACTGTGTTCCATGCTTTAATACTTTAGAAAATCTTGCTTTGAAATTTTCAGAGGATGAAGAGTACAACCACCATTGTGTATGTGGGTGGTTGAAGCAAAAATGTTTGGCTCTTTCTCGAATAAAGTATATATGATTCTCCATGTGGTGAAGAACCAATCAATTTGGCTTCAATTCATGTCTATAATGGTGGTTGTACTCAAAAAATCTCAAAAGCAAGATATTTCAACGTGTTACAGTATGAAACATAGTTTTTTGACTTTTAAGATCGATATTTCAATTCGTTCGACCTCGAGCAACCAATAGAAAACACACGACAATCACTACCAGGAAAATATAAAATCAAATCCAAGGATGAGACAAAAGATGAGGAATGAAATAAATAATACCCTAACATACGCAAAAAGGAAAAAAAAAAAAAAAATATGTAGTCCATCCAAATTGCTTTGATAGCATGCTTAAAAACAAATTTATAAAAAATATAGAAAGGAACCAGTCTATGAAGTGATAAATCCCTAACTTCAGAAATTATAAACAAGAAAAAGAAAAGTAACCTAATAAAGGAATTAACAAAACAATATAACCTGGGCAAGCTATTATAGCATATAATTACATTTCCGCCTACAAGAAAAAACCATTTACCTACAGAAAATTCTTGAATGATAAAGTTTATATTCATAAATAGGACCTTTTTTTTTTTTTTTTTACCCCTCATCCCTCTCCTAAACCATATTCTAACTCTTTGCATAAATTTAAGTAGAATGTCATAATATGAAATGGTCATGTGCCCAACCAACCCATTCAAATGATGGACACGTGTCGCTTTGATATCAAATTCTTATTTTCATCCTCTCCTAAACCCTAATTCTAATTCTTTTCATAAATTAAGTGGAACTGTTCAATAAATGACAATTGGTCATGTGCCAACGCACCCATTCAAATGATGACACGATGCTCAAGATGCATGCCCTGGAACAATAGTTTATAGCTTCGATCGACAATTAATCCACCAAACCCAAAGGAAAACATACAAATCCGTATCCATCGAAAATAAAAACAGTACAAGTCCAGTAGACTAAACATCAAACATCTAGCACTCATTTGAGCTCTCATAAACATCTGTATAAAGTGCAGTACAGTGCCAAACGATTAGCCATCATAAACCCCCTCGGAAAACTTGTTCTCGGGATAAAACACCACCTCGACTTGATTTCCACCGAACTTTCTACCATTAAGTCCTTGTCGAGCTTTTGTAGCACTTTCAATGTCTCCATACTCCAAGAAGACCTACATGAAAAAAGATTAATACAGGCTTCACCATGGTCAAACCCCAAACAGTGACTTGGTACTAGCATGTTTGGGCTAAGGCTTAAAAAGTAGGAAGACTTATGTCAAACAGTTAGTTTTTCATGCTTTTAAATAAGAAAAAGTTACTGCTGTCAAAATAAGTATTTTACTTAAATGTCAATTTTGTTAATAAACATGTGAATATGTATTTTTTTCTTGTGTTAAAAGTAAAAAAGAAAAAAAGGAATAAAAAAAAAAAAAAAAAAAAAATAGCAATCAAAAAACAAAAACAACATTTTCAATTTTGACCAATTATATAAAATCCATCATTAAAACACTCAAGTAACAAACACTTAAACCAACCTTTCCAACACCTGGTGTTGGTTCACCATTAGGATTTGGGCGCGGGATGATAATATCACCAAAGAACACTGCAAAAAATAATAACGATATACAAATTAATAGGATCCCAGGAAGTACTCATTGGGATGAAATGAAAGGGGATATGTTCCTATGGAGGCTTTCTATATGTTAGGGCAATTAGCAAATATTATTAATAGGAAGATCAACAAGGCAGAATGTGAAAATTCGTTAAGTCGTGAAGTTCAAGAGGTAAGTTGAAGCATAACCAAATTTTCCACATCAGTTCTATGTCTTCCAGTATATTTCATAGTTTTTTTTTTTTTTTTCTTTCCCATCATCATTGAGCTCGTCTTCTGTCACAACTTGTGTTAGGCACAAAACCTTTGTTGCTAGTGCTCCAGGTTGTAACATGAATCTCTGCAAAAGGAATGGAGGTGAGCCAAACAAATCAAAGGAAATATTTCAAACTGAAAGAAATATAATAATTCCAGGCAAGCCACTAAATTCATCAAAAAAATAAAAATTAAGAATAAATATCAGCAATAAAGTCAGTCCAAGCCATTAGGTACTGCAAATAGATATATTTGACCCACTTAAATGGAATATTGAATTTCATATTTAAATTTTTTTTTTATTTTGTTAATTATTTCTGTTTTCTATGAATATAAAGCCAGAGTCGTCTGATCGTGAGCACAGAAAAACCCCAAAAGCCTTTAATTAGATAATTTGCTGACTTGGGCAAGCTGAAATCATTACAGATTGGCTGCAACTTAGTTTACTTCCATTTTTCCAGGAGCTGTTCACACAAACAATGAAATTGACTGGCATTTCAGTAGAGTGAAATAATTTAGCTGTTCGAACGAGAAATGAGATCGACTAACATTTCAGTGGAGGTTTCACTCCACAAGGCAATGTTTGTGTCACAGAACTTCAGGGAACAAATAGGCATCTTATCAAACAGAAATTTCACAATCCGTTGAAACTTACCCGTGAAGATAATATAATATGTATTGTTTAGTGAAGAAACCCTCAAATCTTTAAATTTATGGATCTTGAAGGTGGTAGCACCATATGAGGCTTAAAACAGAGCAGGGAAAACAGAGTTCCCTTACCTGCAATGCAATTTGTTGCTGAGCGTGCAATAACACGCTCTCTTGCTCAGGTTTAGGTTGTGTTGTACCTTGGTTAGCACGCCTAACTGTAAGCGTTTTATCACCCATTTTTACCATAAGTGCTGCACAAGCAAATCTAACAGACAAATCCCTGGTAAACACAAAATAATATCCTTCAGAGTTCCCAGTTCTCTATCTTCATAGATCAAGCCTCGAGGTCCAAAGGATTCCAGCAGCTCCCTGATCTGTGCTTCTGTGAAATAATATGGCAAACCGCCCACAAAAATACGGTCTGGACCCTCAAGTCCGCCAGCAGATCCGGGTGTTAACCCAACAGCTGCAAGGTTCAGATTGGGATTAGGCTGGCTAGGGCCAAGAGTAGCAGCCAGCGATGGGTTGTAATCACTGGGTCTTCTGACCTTAACTGGTGCACCCTAGACAAGAAAGTAATTAAACAGCGAGTGAGTATATGTTTGATTGATGTAGTAAAGAGAGATCGATGACATGGTTAAAAATGATACAAAAACCTAAAACTTTCAAAGAAATTTATAACATTTAGGTAAATGATGCTTACGAAGTATAGGTTACATCATAGTATTATATACTCACTCGAGAAATTGAAGGAGCAATTAACTTCTACATTTAAAAGCAGTAAAATTATAAAGATTTCAAGCAATCTTTGTGAATTTTACAAAAGGATCATATACCTCAAAAATAATGCCATCCAAGGCCATTGCATTACTAGCCTCTTCCACAGATCTCATTTCCACAAAAGCAAATTTCTTCTCGTGGTTAATATAAACATTCACCACAGCATCTCCTGAAATCAAATGGGATAAGTTCTATATCTCTCAAAAAGATAAACAACAAAAGAATTTATAATTGCATGATGACTAACCAGGACCGGCGGTGTTTCCTCCGAATTGCGGACATAACATGACTAAAATAGGTAGCCACAGACTGCCACAGAAGCAACGATAGCCAACAGAAAAATAAAATTATGAGTAAGATGAGATAGCAGAGCATGAAACAAGGTCACTGACATGCAAAATGAAACTAAACAGGAGTTACAATTTTGCTGTTAAAATCGCTATCAGAATTTACCTAACTACATAATGGTCAATTCAATTGCAAAGCAGTAAAATAGAAGAAAAGCCTTCTTTTATAGAAAATGCAAAATTTGTTTGAAAAAAGTCTAAAGTACTAAAAATGCAAAGGAAGTTATTTATGAGTAAGCACTTAGATGTTAGTACTAAATATATCATATATGACACCATCCATTCCTGTATGTTATATCCAACTAAACGAGACAACAAAATTTAATAATATGGAGCATTACTACCTGTTCATTAGCAGTGGGGGGAAGTCCACCAACATAGACTCGCCGGGCATGCCTGGTAGCCTGAAAATGCAACATTTAAAACGACAGTTTCATCAATAGAAGGTAATTTGTAAGCAACAAGAACTAGATTAAATCGATAGAAAAAACAACCTGCTGCGTCATTGCCTGCACGGGCATAACAGGAAGAGCTCCAAACTGCAACAAACTCAATATTAATTTCTAGAAGCTCAATCAATAAAAGTTAAGTGTCAACAAAAAGTATAGAAATAGAGAAACCTGTCCAGATGCCAAAGGGAACATGTTGGGGAACACTCCAGGAATTGGTGGGGTAATTCCAGGCATCTGACCTGTGAAAGCTAAACCAAGTTACATTTCACGACGTATAGTAGATGCCTCATCTCAATCTTGAAAGATACGAGCTAGATTTAAATTTTTATTTAAAAAAAGATTCCTTTGCTAATATTTTAGGCAAAATCCTATCATCTTGCGATGAAAACGAACTAGAATGGAAATGGCTGCATATTCAACTACTGGAGAAAAATGCTTGTAAAAACTACCAAACATGCAAATCCTGGTTGAAGATGGACAAGACCTGTATTGATTCTTCCTTGAACATAAAAGCTACAGAAGTCGGCTCACGCCCATTGTCATCACAGTGGGGCTAGTAGCCCAACATTGCCGTCTTAGAACATAACATATGACATACAAAACAAACAAAGAAACACCAAACACAACAAGAAACCAAAAATCCTCTCAGTTTCATAATTATTTCACAAAGAAAATAATTAATAGAAAAGCAGAACAACCAACTAGGGACCAGAACTCCATATTGTGGCATGTGCACTGAAGAAATGAGTTTGCTTACCAAAATGAAACCAATGTATTTTGACACGAACTTTGCACTATGTCAAAAGAGAAAAAATAGTCATTATGATAATTGAACTGTAAAATAATTATTGGGTTGTACCTATAGGAGCAGCAGCAGCAGCAGCATTAGGAAGCATTGCAGCAGGAGGTGCCATGTCAAAACCACTTATCCTTTTGCTGTTAAAGTCGCTTAATTAATACCAAGGTCAAATAGACAATGGTGATGGAAACGCCAAAACCATCAGAAAATAAGAGTGATGAATTACAAAAAGTATAATACTAATGATGGGGTGATATGATACATCAAACCACCATATCCTGTTTATATTTGCAGGTGGTGAACAGAAAAACAGAATAACCACCAAAATGATTGAGCTGGATATCCAGTCAGAAAACGCTGACTAGAATAAGACTTTCCTTTGCTTTCAATTTAAAAGAGATGTTTACTTCCTAACACGGTCCGTTGGATATGCTTTACAAATTTAGCCCATGTTTGGTACACATTAAAATATTCATTATCATTCTTCTACTCGTTTTCAACCACACATTCTTCAATAAAATAATATTTTCCATCACATCAATAACTTTTCCTTCTTTTTCAACCACACATTCTCTATCAACCTACTATTCCAGAATACATTCTGATAGAAACTGTGGAAGAAAATGCAACAAGAAAATGAAAAGGAACACAGCACGCAGGCTGCTTACACTACTTGACTCAATAATCTCGTGATCCCCCCATGCCCCCCCCTTACAATTTATTTATATCCCTCCCTCATTCCCAAAATGACCCCTAACTGAATGGATAACAACTTCTAACAGAATTTAAGTGACTCAGCTGAATTCTAGAAGTTCCTACTGAGCCTTGCTGTCAATGGTTGGTCCCTCACGTGCCTTGCTAGTTTTCTGGCGCCTGGAATATGTAAATTGAATTGGAGGTCTATCAAATACTCCCCCCAATGCAGTCACCTTGTCCTCAAGGTGCAGATTAGGAAATTGTTGGCTGATTAATAAAAAAGGTTCCCACGTGGCTTCCATAGGAGATAAGCCCTTCCACTGAATCAACACCTCCATACCTCTGGTTTCTCCCTGGTCCCTGAAGCCCAAGACCAATTCCGGTTCCACAAGCAGTTCCCAATCTTCCCCCAACTGACTGGGTAAAGGAGACACCATTTGAGCATTTCCCACGACTTTTTTTAATTGCGAAACGTGAAAGACTGGATGGATACGAGTTGTAGCAGGCAGTGCTAAACGATAGGCCATTTGTCCCACCCGTGCTATTATTTCGAAGGGACCGTAATATCTCGGGGACAGTTTCTCATTTGAGCGGCTAACTAATGATTTCCGCCTGTACGGTCTCATCTTCAAGTACACCTGATCACCCACCCTGAACTCGACTTCTCTTCTGTGCTTGTCTGCAGCCAACTTCATCTGTTGTTGGGCCTTGTGCAAATGCACCTTCAACTCTTCCAGGAGTTTGTCCCTTTCTAGCATCTGTTGTTCCAGGGATGAGACGGCTGTTGAACCCTTCTCAAACCGAACCAGTGGAGGCGGGTCGCGACCATATAGGATGCGGAAAGGAGTGAGTTGAGCTGAGACATGATAGGATGTGTTATACGAGTATTCTGCCCAATGCAAGAACTGGTACCACTGCTTTGGTCTGACCGAAGCAAAGCATCTGAGATAAGTCTCCACTCCCCTGTTCACCACCTCGGTCTGCCCGTTTGTTTGGGGATGGTACGCTGAACTGTGTTTCAGTCGGGTGCCCTGCAGTTTGAAGATTTCACTCCAGAATTGGCTTACGAACACTTTATCCCTGTCGGATACAATAGAGCGGGGTACTCCATGTAGTCGAACTACTTCCTTTGTAAAGATGGTAGCAATAGAAGGGGCTGAAAAGGGATGTTTCAGCCCTATGAAATGCGCGTACTTGCTTAAACGGTCAACCACTACCAAGATCGAATCAAACCCTTCGGACCTGGGCAACCCCTCTACGAAATCCATTGAAATATCCTCCCAAACCTTGTCCGGAATGGGTAATGGCTGGAGCAGTCCAGCCGGAGCCAAAGTTGAATATTTGTGTTGTTGGCAAATGGTGCAGGCCGCCACATAAGTTCTGATGTCTCGCCTCATCCCCTTCCAGAAGAAAGTTTCAGCCACCCTCTGATAGGTTTTAAGGAAACCACCATGTCCCCCAATCTTACTATCGTGGCCTTCATGTAGGGCCATCTGAACCCACGGCGAATCCTTGGGCAGCACAAGCTTGCTATTGTAAAGCAGGTGGCCCCGAAGTAGAGAAAACCCTGGGGTAACTGATTGACCCTTGTGTAGGGAGGTGCATATCGCACCCAGTTCGGCATCCTCTGCTACTGCTTTTTGAAGCTCGCCCAACTTCAGAGAGCTTGGGACACTTATAGCCATTAGTGAGGCTGTTGCATCCACTCGTGACAGTGCATCAGCTGCTTTGTTTTCCAACCCGGCTTTGTATTCGATGTCAAAGTCGAACCCCAACAACTTGGTCAACCAACGTTGGTATTCTTGGTTGATTTCTCGTTGCTCTAGCAGAAATTTTAAGCTGCGTTGGTCCGTTCGTACCACAAACCTTCGTCCCAATAAATAGTGTTTCCACTTCTGGATTGCGAAAACTATGGCCATGAGCTCCCGTTCGTAAATAGACTTGCCCTTTGCCCTGGAGGGAAGGACTTGACTGAAGAACGCAATTGGTCGGTGATTTTGCATAAGGACCGCACCTAACCCATTCCCAGATGCGTCGGTTTCCACAATAAACGGTTGGTTAAAGTCGGGTAGTGCCAAAACCGGCACAGTAGTCATAGCTTCCTTCAGCTTTAGGAAAGCTTCTTCGGCCTCTGTATTCCACCCGAAACTGTTTTTCTTTAGTTGTTGAGTTAATGGCCAAGTCATGTCTCCATATGATTTAACGAACCGCCTATAATACCCGGTCAGACCTAAGAATCCTCTTAGCTCCTTAATAGACTTGGGTCTAGGCCAATTCCGCATGGCTGCGATCTTAGACCCATCAGCTGCTACCCCAGACGCGGAGATAATATGTCCCAAATAGTCTAACTCTGTCTGCCCGAACAAGCATTTTCCTGCATTTGCATACAACCGATTCTCCCGCAATACGGTTAACACCTCAGTCAAATGATCCACGTGTTCCTCTACTGTTTGGCTGTACACTAGGATGTCATCAAAGAACACCAAAACGAACTTTCGGAGGTAGTTACGAAAAATTTGGTTCATGAGGGATTGAAATGTTGCCGGCGCATTCGTTAAGCCGAACGGCATTACAAGGAACTCATAGTGCCCCTCGTGAGTTCGAAAGGCTGTCTTGGGAACATCCTCCGGCCGTACTCTAATCTGGTGATACCCGGACTTCAGGTCTATTTTTGAGAATATGGTGGCTCCATTTAGCTCGTCGAGTAATTCATCGATTACAGGTATTGGAAATTTGTCGGGCACGGTGACCTTATTCAGGGCTCGATAATCGACACAAAACCTCCAGCTCCCGTCTTTCTTCTTTACTAACAACACTGGGCTCGAAAAGGGACTGATACTTTGCTGTATAAGACCTGCTGCTAACATTTCTCGAACTAGCTTCTCTATCTCATTTTTCTGGAAGTGGGGGTAGCGATAGGGCCTTACACTAACCGGGGCGGCTCCAGGTTGCAAGTTAATCGCATGATCCTGATTCCTCGAAGGGGGGAGACCGTTCGGCATCTCAAAAACAACAGCAAATTGTTTCAACACCTCTGAAATGAGCCCTGGAGGTTCCTGGCCCATCATTTTGTTCTGCACCATAATATTACTCAACTCCAGCAGGGCTCCCTCTCCCTGCGCCCTGAGGGCCTTCAACACAGCCTTCATAGATACCGATGTCCTGCTCAAGCTAGAGTCCCCTTGTAGTGTGACCTTCATGCCTGACACCGTGAAAGTCATTGTGAGGTTCTGCCAGTTGACTTGCATCTCCCCGAGTTTGCACAACCATTGCATACCAAGAATGACATCGGAGCTCCCCAATTCCAGTGGCAGAAAGTCATCCTCCACGAGTACATTCTGTAATTGTAATTTCACCCCCTTACAAATTCCTTCCCCTTTCACTGTCAGCCCAGTCCCCATAATTACCCCATACCCAGTAGTTCCTGATAAGGGAAGTCCTAATTGTCTGACCACGTCAACTGCGATGAAATTATGAGAGGCCCCACAATCTATCAGGACTATTACTTCCTTCGGCCCTATCCTGCCTTTGATCTTCATAGTATCCGGTGCGGTGAGGCCCACAACCGAATTGATCGAGAGTTCAACAGCGGATCCCACTGCCACCCCGTCATCGTCGGTACTCCCGAAGCACTCGCCGTCGACGTCAAGCGGATCGCCGACCAGGTCACTGTTCTGTCCCAACACCCCCTCTCCGATAGCGTTTTCTTCATCTTCGCGGACTACCATTACTTGGAGCTCCCGATTCTTGCATCTATGGCCAATAGTGTACCGTTCATCACAAGTGTAACACAACCCTTTTTCCCTTTTCGCCTGTAGCTCCGAAACGGTCAACCGTTTGAAGGGGGCGACGGATCTCTGTGGAAGAGCTGGGCGATGCGGTATTAGACTCAGCGGTACCGTTGGCTTCTGGAATGAAGTATTGGAGTGGGTTGGTGATGAATTAAACAAGGCTGTGGGGCTTTTAAGTCTTGCTGGACCGGAAGCAGTTGGGCCCAGTTGTATCATCACGTTTCGCTCCTCCACCCTCTGGGCCACCTCCATTATTCGATCCAGGCCCACAGGATTCAGCAAAAGGACTTCAGCCCTTATGTGGGGAACTAGCCCATTTATGAAATTACACTCCAAAATTTCTTCTGAAACATTCTGCAATGGCGACGCTAATTTCTCAAACTGCCGGCGGTATTCCTTGACGGAAGTCGTCTGACGGAGGGCCAAAAATTGAGCACATAGTGACCCCTCCTGTGAGGGTCGAAATCGACGAAGTAATTTGTCTTTCAAATCTTCCCAATTCCTCATGGGCCGCCGGCGATCCTCCCATTGATACCATGCCAACGCATCTCCATCAAGGCATATGGCGGCTGCTTCCCATTTTTCCTCCTCTGTCATTCTATTAACGTTGAAATAACGCTCTACCCGAAAAATCCAGCCATCGGGGTCGCTCCCATCGAACACTGGCATGTCCAATCGTCGAATTCGCGAATCGGATCTCCACCCACTGTCAACTCCACTTCCCGTGTTCCTGCTTCCCCCAGCACTTGTCTGGGTTTCCCCCAATTCTGGTGACAATTCCTGTGGATGTGCCGTTTCCCCCTTTTGTTTTTCCTTCCTATCCCGTTCCTGCAGATCTCGGTGGCGGAAGAGGGCCTCAAATTGTTCCCTCATTTCTGCTCTCAAGGCCTCCAAATTGGACTGTACGGATGCATGATTATCTGTTACCAGTTGTTCCAGAACTCCGACCCTGTCACCAAGCGTCATGACTACCCAGCTGGATCTATTGCTCTGATACCACTTTGATAGAAACTGTGGAAGAAAATGCAACAAGAAAATGAAAAGGAACACAGCACGCAGGCTGCTTACACTACTTGACTCAATAATCTCGTGATCCCCCCATGCCCCCCCCTTACAATTTATTTATATCCCTCCCTCATTCCCAAAATGACCCCTAACTGAATGGATAACAACTTCTAACAGAATTTAAGTGACTCAGCTGAATTCTAGAAGTTCCTACTGAGCCTTGCTGTCAATGGTTGGTCCCTCACGTGCCTTGCTAGTTTTCTGGCGCCTGGAATATGTAAATTGAATTGGAGGTCTATCAAATACTCCCCCCAATGCAGTCACCTTGTCCTCAAGGTGCAGATTAGGAAATTGTTGGCTGATTAATAAAAAAGGTTCCCACGTGGCTTCCATAGGAGATAAGCCCTTCCACTGAATCAACACCTCCATACCTCTGGTTTCTCCCTGGTCCCTGAAGCCCAAGACCAATTCCGGTTCCACAAGCAGTTCCCAATCTTCCCCCAACTGACTGGGTAAAGGAGACACCATTTGAGCATTTCCCACGACTTTTTTTAATTGCGAAACGTGAAAGACTGGATGGATACGAGTTGTAGCAGGCAGTGCTAAACGATAGGCCATTTGTCCCACCCGTGCTATTATTTCGAAGGGACCGTAATATCTCGGGGACAGTTTCTCATTTGAGCGGCTAACTAATGATTTCCGCCTGTACGGTCTCATCTTCAAGTACACCTGATCACCCACCCTGAACTCGACTTCTCTTCTGTGCTTGTCTGCAGCCAACTTCATCTGTTGTTGGGCCTTGTGCAAATGCACCTTCAACTCTTCCAGGAGTTTGTCCCTTTCTAGCATCTGTTGTTCCAGGGATGAGACGGCTGTTGAACCCTTCTCAAACCGAACCAGTGGAGGCGGGTCGCGACCATATAGGATGCGGAAAGGAGTGAGTTGAGCTGAGACATGATAGGATGTGTTATACGAGTATTCTGCCCAATGCAAGAACTGGTACCACTGCTTTGGTCTGACCGAAGCAAAGCATCTGAGATAAGTCTCCACTCCCCTGTTCACCACCTCGGTCTGCCCGTTTGTTTGGGGATGGTACGCTGAACTGTGTTTCAGTCGGGTGCCCTGCAGTTTGAAGATTTCACTCCAGAATTGGCTTACGAACACTTTATCCCTGTCGGATACAATAGAGCGGGGTACTCCATGTAGTCGAACTACTTCCTTTGTAAAGATGGTAGCAATAGAAGGGGCTGAAAAGGGATGTTTCAGCCCTATGAAATGCGCGTACTTGCTTAAACGGTCAACCACTACCAAGATCGAATCAAACCCTTCGGACCTGGGCAACCCCTCTACGAAATCCATTGAAATATCCTCCCAAACCTTGTCCGGAATGGGTAATGGCTGGAGCAGTCCAGCCGGAGCCAAAGTTGAATATTTGTGTTGTTGGCAAATGGTGCAGGCCGCCACATAAGTTCTGATGTCTCGCCTCATCCCCTTCCAGAAGAAAGTTTCAGCCACCCTCTGATAGGTTTTAAGGAAACCACCATGTCCCCCAATCTTACTATCGTGGCCTTCATGTAGGGCCATCTGAACCCACGGCGAATCCTTGGGCAGCACAAGCTTGCTATTGTAAAGCAGGTGGCCCCGAAGTAGAGAAAACCCTGGGGTAACTGATTGACCCTTGTGTAGGGAGGTGCATATCGCACCCAGTTCGGCATCCTCTGCTACTGCTTTTTGAAGCTCGCCCAACTTCAGAGAGCTTGGGACACTTATAGCCATTAGTGAGGCTGTTGCATCCACTCGTGACAGTGCATCAGCTGCTTTGTTTTCCAACCCGGCTTTGTATTCGATGTCAAAGTCGAACCCCAACAACTTGGTCAACCAACGTTGGTATTCTTGGTTGATTTCTCGTTGCTCTAGCAGAAATTTTAAGCTGCGTTGGTCCGTTCGTACCACAAACCTTCGTCCCAATAAATAGTGTTTCCACTTCTGGATTGCGAAAACTATGGCCATGAGCTCCCGTTCGTAAATAGACTTGCCCTTTGCCCTGGAGGGAAGGACTTGACTGAAGAACGCAATTGGTCGGTGATTTTGCATAAGGACCGCACCTAACCCATTCCCAGATGCGTCGGTTTCCACAATAAACGGTTGGTTAAAGTCGGGTAGTGCCAAAACTGGCACAGTAGTCATAGCTTCCTTCAGCTTCAGGAAAGCTTCTTCGGCCTCTGTATTCCACCCGAAACTGTTTTTCTTTAGTTGTTGAGTTAATGGCCAAGTCATGTCTCCATATGATTTAACGAACCGCCTATAATACCCGGTCAGACCTAAGAATCCTCTTAGCTCCTTAATAGACTTGGGTCTAGGCCAATTCCGCATGGCTGCGATCTTAGACCCATCAGCTGCTACCCCAGACGCGGAGATAATATGTCCCAAATAGTCTAACTCTGTCTGCCCGAACAAGCATTTTCCTGCATTTGCATACAACCGATTCTCCCGCAATACGGTTAACACCTCAGTCAAATGATCCACGTGTTCCTCTACTGTTTGGCTGTACACTAGGATGTCATCAAAGAACACCAAAACGAACTTTCGGAGGTAGTTACGAAAAATTTGGTTCATGAGGGATTGAAATGTTGCCGGCGCATTCGTTAAGCCGAACGGCATTACAAGGAACTCATAGTGCCCCTCGTGAGTTCGAAAGGCTGTCTTGGGAACATCCTCCGGCCGTACTCTAATCTGGTGATACCCGGACTTCAGGTCTATTTTTGAGAATATGGTGGCTCCATTTAGCTCGTCGAGTAATTCATCGATTACAGGTATTGGAAATTTGTCGGGCACGGTGACCTTATTCAGGGCTCGATAATCGACACAAAACCTCCAGCTCCCGTCTTTCTTCTTTACTAACAACACTGGGCTCGAAAAGGGACTGATACTTTGCTGTATAAGACCTGCTGCTAACATTTCTCGAACTAGCTTCTCTATCTCATTTTTCTGGAAGTGGGGGTAGCGATAGGGCCTTACACTAACCGGGGCGGCTCCAGGTTGCAAGTTAATCGCATGATCCTGATTCCTCGAAGGGGGGAGACCGTTCGGCATCTCAAAAACAGCAGCAAATTGTTTCAACACCTCTGAAATGAGCCCTGGAGGTTCCTGGCCCATCATTTTGTTCTGCACCCTAATATTACTCAACTCCAGCAGGGCTCCCTCTCCCTGCGCCCTGAGGGCCTTCAACACAGCCTTCATAGATACCGATGTCCTGCTCAAGCTAGAGTCCCCTTGTAGTGTGACCTTCATGCCTGACACCGTGAAAGTCATTGTGAGGTTCTGCCAGTTGACTTGCATCTCCCCGAGTTTGCACAACCATTGCATACCAAGAATGACATCGGAGCTCCCCAATTCCAGTGGCAGAAAGTCATCCTCCACGAGTACATTCTGTAATTGTAATTTCACCCCCTTACAAATTCCTTCCCCTTTCACTGTCAGCCCAGTCCCCATAATTACCCCATACCCAGTAGTTCCTGATAAGGGAAGTCCTAATTGTCTGACCACGTCAACTGCGATGAAATTATGAGAGGCCCCACAATCTATCAGGACTATTACTTCCTTCGGCCCTATCCTGCCTTTGATCTTCATAGTATCCGGTGCGGTGAGGCCCACAACCGAATTGATTGAGAGTTCAACAGCGGATCCCACTGCCACCCCGTCATCGTCGGTACTCCCGAAGCACTCGCCGTCGACGTCAAGCGGATCGCCGACCAGGTCACTGTTCTGTCCCAACACCCCCTCTCCGATAGCGTTTTCTTCATCTTCGCGGACTACCATTACTTGGAGCTCCCGATTCTTGCATCTATGGCCAATAGTGTACCGTTCATCACAAGTGTAACACAACCCTTTTTCCCTTTTCGCCTGTAGCTCCGAAACGGTCAACCGTTTGAAGGGGGCGACGAATCTCTGTGGAAGAGCTGGGCGATGCGGTATTAGACTCAGCGGTACCGTTGGCTTCTGGAATGAAGTATTGGAGTGGGTTGGTGATGAATTAAACAAGGTTGTGGGGCTTTTAAGTCTTGCTGGACCGGAAGCAGTTGGGCCCAGTTGTATCATCACGTTTCGCTCCTCCACCCTCTGGGCCACCTCCATTATTCGATCCAGGCCCACAGGATTCAGCAAAAGGACTTCAGCCCTTATGTGGGGAACTAGCCCATTTATGAAATTACACTCCAAAATTTCTTCTGAAACATTCTGCAATGGCGACGCTAATTTCTCAAACTGCCGGCGGTATTCCTTGACGGAAGTCGTCTGACGGAGGGCCAAAAATTGAGCACATAGTGACCCCTCCTGTGAGGGTCGAAATCGACGAAGTAATTTGTCTTTCAAATCTTCCCAATTCCTCATGGGCCGCCGGCGATCCTCCCATTGATACCATGCCAACGCATCTCCATCAAGGCATATGGCGGCTGCTTCCCATTTTTCCTCCTCTGTCATTCTATTAACGTTGAAATAACGCTCTACCCGAAAAATCCAGCCATCGGGGTCGCTCCCATCGAACACTGGCATGTCCAATCGTCGAATTCGCGAATCGGATCTCCACCCACTGTCAACTCCACTTCCCGTGTTCCTGCTTCCCCCAGCACTTGTCTGGGTTTCCCCCAATTCTGGTGACAATTCCTGTGGATGTGCCGTTTCTCCCTTTTGTTTTTCCTTCCTATCCCGTTCCTGCAGATCTCGGTGGCGGAAGAGGGCCTCAAATTGTTCCCTCATTTCTGCTCTCAAGGCCTCCAAATTGGACTGTACGGATGCATGATTATCTGTTACCAGTTGTTCCAGAACTCCGACCCTGTCACCAAGCGTCATGACTACCCAGCTGGATCTATTGCTCTGATACCACTTTGATAGAAACTGTGGAAGAAAATGCAACAAGAAAATGAAAAGGAACACAGCACGCAGGCTGCTTACACTACTTGACTCAATAATCTCGTGATCCCCCCATGCCCCCCCCTTACAATTTATTTATATCCCTCCCTCATTCCCAAAATGACCCCTAACTGAATGGATAACAACTTCTAACAGAATTTAAGTGACTCAGCTGAATTCTAGAAGTTCCTACTGAGCCTTGCTGTCAATGGTTGGTCCCTCACGTGCCTTGCTAGTTTTCTGGCGCCTGGAATATGTAAATTGAATTGGAGGTCTATCACATTCTTACAAAATAATGTGGCTCAAACACACCCTTAATAACAATCTCAACAATCAGGCTGTGAAGAGAAATAAGTGTAACCATCTTTTCAAAGATGTTATTCTCATCAGAAAAGAATCAATATACAATTTAAGTCAATTGAAGAACACTTTTGATGGATACCTGCAGCAGTTTGTTTTGTTTATTTAGAAATTCAATGACATCCATATTAAGGGCACCTGAGCAATGATTTACAGTTTTACAATATTACCTTTTTGAGCGAGAACGAGATCGTGACCTCGATCTGTGCTCAGATCTTGCCTTCGAGTGAGATCTAGATCTGTGTTTGTGCCTGTCCTCTCTATCTCTGTCGTGATCTCTGCGCCTGCAACCATAAGAAATCAAAAATATGAAAACGGATGCCTAGAGAACAACTGCCTTGACAAACAGAAAAAGTATAGGCATTCAGCAAGATGATTTGAGAAACGATAATATAGAATGTAGGCAAGTACAAAGACAAATGGTCGTTAGCTCACAAAGAGGAAAAACAGCAAGTTCTAAGGTCAGCATATGAGTAACTTCCTACCTGAGAATTCAGAGGGCTAAAAGCACACCCTTTGAAGTCACAAGCTGAGACGAACAAGAAATGGAAACACAAATAATATATGCCAGAGAACACCAGTATAACAATTAAAGGTACAGAAGGTTCCTCACCTGTCATAGTCTCGGCTTCTGTTGTAATCATCATCATCATCATCATCCCTATCTTTGGTCCTCTCTCTTTCCCTTCTCTCACTCCGATCCCTGTGGCGATCTCGGTGGTGACGGTCATGATCCTTGTCTAGATCCCTCTCCCTATCTCTATCCCTATGCCTATCCCTGTCCCTGTCCCTGTCCCTGTTTCTGTCCCTGTCTCTGTCCTTCTCCTTCTCACGGTCCCTGTCCCTGCCACGGTCTTTATCATGCGCTTTTTCCTTTTCCTTTTCCTTTTCCTTGGAGGACTGAAAAAGCATAATAACAACAAAGATTTAGCACACAAATATCAAACAGGAAATATAATTCTAACCAGCCAAATATCTGTTTCTACTAAATATTGGGAGAGCGATACAAGGAAAACAAAAGTATAATCACGCACGCCACCATTAGCAGCTAAAAGCTATATTTCGTTATTTAATGCTAATAGAAATAACCAAGATATACCATCACATCAGTCCCCAAGACTAGAAGCGTGTTTATTACCTTATATTTGGAGCACAAAATCAGTAGTTGTCGAGAATATATTAAATTTGATTTGAACTTTTTTTTTTCTAATCTCAATTTTGAATTCTTAAATTCTATGCTGCCAAACATATGAGATTAACTTTTAAATGCATCCTCGATAACATCAAAAACAGGTGTTAATACATTTTAAGATTTCAAAAATATTGAACAAAATATAGTCTACCACTGACATAAACCATTGGTTTGCTTATAAATTGGGAGAGAACGGTGAATCCAGACTATATTTATATTGCAATCCATTCATTTTCAACCTACATCTCTCTCAGTATTAAATTTAGCGTGGTATGCAGTGTGCTAGTAGTAGCGCTAATTTTATTATTGTGAAGCTAGACAGAGAGGGAAACTAATCCCGTCCTCGTACACTAGCCTGGTTGATAAGGGTACTAGGTGGTATGGAACTCAAACTTGATATTCCTACTTTGATTTTTCTTCAAGTTCTATAATAATTTATGAGCAGTAAAAACATATGAACAGTTGAATAGGCTTTTAATTGTTCAGCCAAATAATTAACTCTCATTCTTCTCATTGTGTTAGCTTCTCAATAAAGTTTAATTAAAATGTTCCCAGTATAACATCATGGATCGTTGCATTTCCTTCTTCTTAAAACAGAATGCTCATCATCAAAGTCAATTGTATTACTCTTTCTGCTGACCTGTTTGGAACCTGAATTTGATGTCACCATATGAGCTTGTTCCTGCAACCCTGCTGCTTCCAGTGAATCAGCAGAAGGTTGGGAATGATAGTTCTCTTCAATTTCATAATTCGACATCTGGAACTAAAGGAGAAAACAGTTCAGTAAATAATTAATGAGATGGTTGTGAAGCATTTGTGAAATAGTCCGTTTACAGAACCAAACCAAAGAACTAAAAATTATAAATTATGACAAAGTTAATATAAAAATTGCAAGCGTGTTAACTAAACACCAACAGCAAGTTAATTTTGCTTCATAGAAATTAGAGATTGGTTTTTAAGAAAGAAGAATTCAGGATTAGAATCAAATGAAGTACAGAGGCACAATACTTAGCAATATACATATACAAATTTCAGGCTCAGAATTTGTGCTGGTACTAGAATGTGTACTTGCGGGAAAGAGAGAACAATGAGAATTGATTGTCCATGGAAGAGAGAGGAGAAGACGCTGAGCATGTTTGCGTTGGCTTATAAGTTTACTTATAAAGAGTAAGAAAAGATACTTATCTTATGATTTATGTACTGAGTTTTTTTATAATTACCAATCTGAATATCTGTATTTATGGAAATAATCGGTGATTGAAAAACAATATGGTCATATAAATTACTAAAATCACGGGGTAATTCTTTTAGTATTCCAAATAAATAATTGATTTACTATTGACAGGAGGTAATGGAAACGTATTCTGGTTTTTAACGCCCAAACCATGATACAAAAAGAGTCAATAAAGCAAAAATCACATTTCTAAAATTAGAAACCCAGTGGTAAATACACAATACAAAATAAAAAGGGAATGCCTTGTAAAGGGAAGATCATTCCACGCAGAACGGGATTCGCCCCGCTATTAAAATAAATTCGTTGTGGTATATAGTCCACTAAACAAAAATGTTCATGGATTCATCCACAAAATGTATATTACTAGAATAAGCCAGCTCCAACATATTCACCCTACCCGAAAAAGTTCATGCTACAATTTGATTCTGCACATGACCATCCAATAATCAACTATATGAAATAAAACAATTCAATGTGTATCCTATATCTAACCACATCAGAATCAACACTACTTTCTTTACTCGTGGGTTTCCACGTCTGCAAACTCATACACTCCATTGCTGCTGCTTGTAATAAAGCTTCAATAACGAAAGCACAATCTATATCTATTAATATTCACTATCGCTCAAGCTAAAGACTAGTCAAACCAGATTTTGTGCAATAATAAAATATATTATAATAAAAAATTTATATCTTATCTATAAGCAAATATTTCTTGAAACAGGATTTTTCATGTCTGCAAAAATCATCTCACATGAACAAATTCTATGTTTATCCTATATAACCACATCAAAATTATCGACATTACTTTCTTTGCTCCTAGATTTTCAAACTCATTTACTCCATTGCTGCTGCTTGTGAATTTAAGTCTACTGTTTCTTAAGCACAATCTTTTATCTATTAAATATTCACCATCGCTCGAACTAAATATTAGCTGAACAATTTTTTGTGCAAAAAAATATATAAAAATTAGTCCCATATACAATAAAATATTACCAGAAACAGTGTGTGAAAAACAAAAATGACGAGAAAAAAAAAAAGAAATCCGAAAATGA
This sequence comes from Fraxinus excelsior, assembly GCA_019097785.1. NCBI lineage: Eukaryota > Viridiplantae > Streptophyta > Magnoliopsida > Lamiales > Oleaceae > Fraxinus > Fraxinus excelsior. The sequence goes on from CM032626.1 coordinate 15,486,087, forward strand.
AAATAGACGTGAATATGCACACACACACAGTACCGCAATTACTATATATATACACACGCGATTTTTATCTACATGTATAAGCACAGAAGAGAGAAATTACCGTTACACACAGCAACCAGATTTCACGAGGTAGGGTTTCTTAAAAACGCGAAGAGAGAAAGAGAGAGAGCTGAAAATCGATCTGCTCTTGTTAACAGTTAGGGTTCTGTGGAGGTATTTATTTTTCAATTTATTGTTATAGCAATTACTCCTATAAACGACTACCCAGCCGAAAGATTTCAAAAGGCAAATTACAATAATTCAGGTGTTCAAAGATTGTAATTTAAAAATCAGGGACCAACTTTTATTGTTCAAAAATCAGGTAATATATTAGAGCATGTTTGGTACGGCTTAAAATTCAATTAAAATTGAAAATATGGTCGTTATTGGGTCTCACTCGTCTAATAAAAGTCAACAATAACGGCTAGTTTTTCAATTTTAATCTGATTTTAATCCCTACCGAACGGGCCCTAAGAGGGTGTTTGTTAGATATTAAAATCAGATTAAGCCCCTGTTTGAGCCACCTTTTTTGAAAATGAGAATGAAAAATATAGTCGTTATTGGGGCCCACACAAGAGATAGAGAATTTGAATTTAAATGTTGATGTGATGGATAACGGTCATATTTTTCATTTTAGTAAGAAAAAAAGGTGGCTCAAACAGGGCCTAAAATTGAAAATATAGCCGTTATTGTTGACTTTTATTAGACGGGTGGGACCCAATAACGGCCATATTTTCAATTTTAATTGAATTTTAAGTCATACCAAACAGACTCTAAAACTCTAACTCTAATTTATCACGCTAACTCCTTCGCCTCTCTCTCTTCCCCTCCCTCCCTTGTCTCTCTGCGATGCTGCTATGAACGGCGGCAGCATCACCGCCGTTCGCAGCAGGCCGCCGTTCGCGACAGCACTGCTGCGAACGGCAGCGATGCTGCCGCCGTTCCAAGCAGCGTCACGCGACGCTGCTCCAATCTGAAGTGCAGAAAACCACCTTGTCGCCGCCGCCTTTGCTCTGCCTAGCATGGTCCAAAGTCCTGCTGAATCCACCACCAATATCCCAGCTGCCGTCCCTATTTCAAAGGGTGTTCTCAGTTTGGTCCACAACCCTCCTCAGCCATCCACTGCCTCTGGTGATTAAAATTTTGTTCTAATTTCTCAATATTTTGTGTTCTTGTAGGGGATTTGTCTAATTTCTTTCCATTTGCAGATTTACCAATTGCAATCAAAAATTCTCTAGCCCGGTTCCTGGAGAAGAGAAAAGATATGTAGGTAGTCGAAATCAAACACCTTTGTTTAAACAAATTCATACAGTCGACTCTAAAATTTCTATCGTTTTTGCATTTTGATGGCTAAAATTGATTTCAAGATCACATCAAAAGTACCATACCAAGCAATGGCACCTCCAAAGGCAGTTAAAATTGAAGAATAGCTTGGATTGTGGTCTGTGACCAACTATTTGTCGATGGTGATGGTCTGATGGCAGTAGTGGTTTTGTTGTGATGATCTGGTGGATCTGGTTGTAATGATTTTTGTTAGCAGAGTATTGGATCTAGTATTAGCGGCTTTGTTGGTGGTAGCGGTCGTTTTTTTGTTATTGTTGTGACGATGGTTGTGGTGGTGTTGTGGTCTGTGACCAACTATTTGGTTGATCTGTGACCAAGTGTTGGTTGTATACTTGGATTAGGGGACGGGTGTTTGGGTGTGTTCGTGGTGCTGAGGGTGGCAGTCGATGGTGGTGCATGTGGAGGATCGGGTGGATCTGGTGATTTTGGTTCTGTGACTAAAAATATAATATGTGACCTTAAAATTCGTAATTTGTGACTAAAAATTTAATTTGTGACCAACCATTTTGTTATTTATGACCTAAAAATTATATAATCTGTGACCATGAAAAAATTGTGACCAACTAATTTTGAAATATGTGACCGTATGACCTATAAATTTTGATATGTGACCAATTAATTTTGAAATATGTGACCAACGAATTAATTGTGACCTACAAAATTGTAAATTTGTGACCGGAATAGTCGTCGGAATATTTGCCGGAATCGGAGCAGTCACCGAAACGATCGTCGAAATAGTCACCGGAAAAGAGTGGTGGTCGGAATGGTCGTTGGAATAGTCCTCAGAGTGGTAGAGGTGGTGCAGGTGGGGTGAGTTTATTATATTAGAATAAAAAAACCTCGATTTTTTAATTTTCAACCTATAAACCTGATTTGTGAATTGGTGTAAACTATACACCTGATTTTTTATTTTATCCCATGTCAAAGACAATATAGAACCGGACAGAAACTCGTTAAAAAGCCCTTTAGTTTGGACCATTATTTTTGGGTTGGTTCAAAATCCAAAATGGGAAAAATTCACAAGTCATATGTTAACTTTGACACAACTCAATTTAAAGTGTCAAGTTTCAAAATACAAAATTCGGGTATTTAGCCATCGTTTGATCTACATTATTATCTCATTAAAATGAAAAATATGATTGTTATCCATCACATCAACATTTAAATTCAATTTTTCTATCTATTGTGTGGCCCCAAATAACTGCTATATTTTTCAGTCTCATTCTACAATAATTTGGTTCAAACGAAGCCTTATTTATTAATTAATAATATTTTTATTAATTTATTATTAAATAAATTTATTAAATATTTAATTCTAATGTAACGTAATTAACTCACCATACCTCCACCACCTCTACCGTTTCAAGGACTATTTCGGCGATGGTTCTGGTCACCACTCTTCTACAACGATTGTTCTGGCGACTGTTCCGATTCCGATAATTATTCCGACGACTATTTCGGTGATCGTTCCAACTCATGTTTATTCCGACGATTGCTCTGATTCCATCAATTTATACAATATGGTCACATATTTACAATTTAGATAGTCACATATTATTTTTCAGTCACAAATAATAATTTTTATACGTCACAGATTATTTTACGGTCATAATTCAAAAAGTTTGTAGGTCACAATTAATTCCATGGTCACATATTTCAAAATTAGTTGGTCACAAATCAAAATTTATATGTCACACAGTTACAGATTTCCAAATGAATTGGTAACAGATTTTTTCACGATCACAAATTATATAACTTTTAGGTCACAGATAACAAAATAGTTTGTCACGGATTATATTTTTAGTTATAGATTACCGAGTTTTAAGGTCACAAAAAACCAAAATCACTTGATCCACCACCTCTGCACTATCGCCACGACCACTACAAACATATCACAGGGGCCTAATCTACACCAGACAAGCTGCACAACTTATCCTTGAGCAAACAGTTCTAAGTTCTACCATTGGGTTTTCATTACCACACTGTATATTTGAGTTTCCAACTGCACAAGGTTTCTTCTTCTTCTCTCTCCCCCTCTCTCTGAATTTCTTGCACATGCTCAAAGAAACATTTCAATCCCGACATGTCCTTCAAATCCACTCAAAATTCACTCTAAAGCCACTTTGCATCTTGTCACACAGAGAGATTCTCGATTTCAAATATTGTGCTTATATATATTTAAATATTTCTGCTCCATGTACAGATTTTGGTGTTCTCATTGTTCTAAAAGGCAACAAAAAAGGGATTTTTATACAATGTTGGAATATGAATAGGTGAAACCATCAACAATAATGCTTTCCAGTGATGGGACTATTCAAGAATCGAACCAAAACCGTCAGATTTTTTACCCTTACTCAGTCACCCAAATCGTCGCTAAAATGGCTACTTTTTTGAATCCTAATCCCCATTTCACCACCACTGCCACTTCTCACCACCAACACCCATTTCATCATACAAAAGCCCTAAATAGTAACACCCAACTGACTAATCTCTATGACCCACGCGTTTATAGCAGCTCGTCAGCTTCATCCTACCCAGATGAGGCTTCAATGCTCGGTCTTGAATCGAGTGGTCTAATGGGGTACACGTTGGTGCCAAAGAGTGAACCAGTGGTTGGTGGGGTTAGTTTTTATTCTAATGCTAGTAGAAAAAGAATGAAGAAGAAGAATAAAGCTCGAACCTCCAGTTCCAAGAGAAAACGGTCAAGAGATAGTGATTCCTACTCTTCATCGTCTAATCATGATTATTCTAGTTATTCAGAGTCGAAGTCAGATAGTTCGTATTACTCGGATTCTGAAGAGGAAAGGAGGTGGATGAGGAAGGAGAGATGAGAAGAAGGAGAGAAGGGGAGGAGAATGAGGGAGAAGGGAGGAGGAGGAAATGAAGGGGAAGGAAGGAGGCGTCGCCGTGCGTTTGACATAGAGGAAAAGAATGGGGAAGAGAAGGGAGACGCGAGAGAGAGGGGAAGGGAGTGGAGTGGAGAGATAAATTAGGTTATCGACTAAGGTTTTAATATAGTACCTGATTTTTGAATAAATAAACTTTAGACCTAGTTTTTAAAAACTAATCTTTAAACACCTAGATTTATGTAATTACCACATCCGAAATTTCGGTTAAAAATTGGGTTTTGGCACTAGGTTCAAATTTTATATATAAGGGTCCGTTTGATTCACCATTATTTTCCATGGAAAATGCAAAAAGAATTCCAACTTCCACTTTTGGAGTGTTTGATATCCTTTTTTTCTAGGCAATTTGATTTCCCCCTTTGCAATCTCACATGCCACTTTCTTGGAAAAATGGGTGAGAATTGGTTTTCCAGTTTTTTTAACAATTGGAAAAAATTCTAGACACAACGGTAAAAAAAATTCACTTTTATTGACAATGTTCATGCAAAACAAAGTCAAACGAATGATATTCGGTATGGTAATTTTTTTTCAATTTTTTTGACAAGTAGAACAAATTCTAGACCCAATGGTAACAAAAATTATCACTTTAATGAACAATTTTCATAAAAAACGAAGTTAAACGGACACGAACTTTCAACATTTTTCAGGTGAAAAATTATACTAATCAAACATATTTAATTACAATTTTTAGACAATTCAATTCCCTGTAAAAAAATTTATTTCCACCAATTTTCCACATTTGCAATCAAACGGACCCTAACTTGTTTGACAATCATTATTCAACCATATCATTATTTTCAAATTTTTTTTCTATATACTCATTTTTAACCACACATTCAATGCAATAAAATATTTTATACGTAAATTCTAATTTTTTTTCTAATTTTTAACAATACATTCTCATAAAAATCAATATTCAAAATTTTATTTTTTTTCTAAATAATGATGGTCAAACAAGGCGCTCAATCTAATCCCACTGAAATGGAACATTTATTGATACTCTAAACATAAGAGTAAAGTATAAATTTTGGAGATTTTCAAGAAACTCTTTTTAAGTCCCTGTTTTGATGGGGATTAAAAATTAATTTTTAATAGATTTTGATAAAAGTTGATGAAATGTGTTATTGAAAAGCTATAGACCCCATAAAATATGTGATTGAAATTAATTGTTAATTTTAACTTAGATGAAATTTAGATTATAATTATCACCAGACAAGGACTAAATGTAATACATTCTCTATTTTAGAGAATTGTTTTGGATATCTGAATTTCAATCTTCTACCTAGTAGATTTATCAAAACCATATTTGGATTTATTGCTCATTCACCTAAATAAGATTAAATGAGAAAATTTTGTCTTCGGTAATTGAATTCTACCCTTACTTGCAATCATGCAACTTTGTTAGTGTTCTCTTGAATATCTTAACAAACGCGATGACGTGATCGTGAAAAGTAACCGAATCTCCACGCGTTCTCCCAAGTCAGATAAGTTTCCCACACGATCACTAAACTTTAGTCTTGCAAGCAATAATGTTATTAAAATTTTAATTAGACCAATCACACCTCTGAACTTTAATTCAAAGGTTATAACAAACGTTTTTTTTTATTTTAATTATTTTGAGACTACTAAATGAAATAAAATAATGCATATTAAACAACTAAAATCATAAATATTGAAAAAAAAAATCATAAACAAAACTAATTATATATGGACAAAAACACTTACTAAACTTGATTGCAATTAATTTTTTTTGACAAATTTTTTTTTATTTTTTGAAGTGAATTTTATATAGGCAAAAATCACTTATTAATCCTGATTGCAATTAATTTTATTATGTCCAAATGCAATGTCAAAAATAAATTGAGACAATAAAAGATGTGTGTAATAGTTCTGCGTTTAATACTATAAAGATTAATAGGAAACTTTGAAAATGTTTTGTTTATGAGAACTTGAAAGATGTTTAATCGTAAAAAATAAAATTAATAAGTGATTATAGTATTTGTGATTTTAGTTGTTTGGTATGTATTATTTTATTTATTTGATGATTTAAAAATAATATGAAATATTAAAGAACTATTTTTTAGAACATTGTAATTGAAATTCAGCGTGATTGTCCCTAATTAAAAGTTCATTTACCCAATTGCAATTGAGGTCAAAGTTCAGTGACCACTCATGAAATTTACTTTGCAGACTTGTCAGAACTCGTGGCGATTCCATTACTTTTAATGGCCACTTTTATTAGGATAAATATATATGTACATAATCATTGTACATAATGGATTACATAAGCCCATATGGAAGAAATCTGACCGTGAATGTGAAGTGTGAAAAAGTAAAAAATTGTAGACTGTCGAAGGATGTGCGCCACATGTCCATTATGTAATGTATTATGTAAGTGATTATGTACTTGTAGCATGATTCCTTTTATTAAGTGGTTGAACGGAAGGCTAACAGAGTGACCTAATTGGTTGCAAATTAAAGTGCAGTACTGTGATCAGTCAAAATTAAAGTTCAATTGCAAGTAAATTAAGTGTAAAGTTCAGTGACCGCTGGTGAAATTTACCCTAAATTAAATGGATTTTATTCTCTGTACTTAATAAAAATCTATTATTTATATAGAAAATATGACGTGGAATCACTATTTATAGAAAACACGAGACGTGGATTACAAATCCTTTTAACTCATAATTTGTATATATAACATAAATATTTAAAACGTGTCACTATTTGTAAGAAGTGTTTATCAATAGTGAGTCAATTTTACATTCTTCTGTAAACATGGGATGTAGTTTGGTTCATTTGAGAATATGACGTTATGCCACATGGATTGACAGTGGTAGAGCGCACTTTCAAATAACATTATTCAATAAAAAATAGTTCATCTGAAACTCCGCAACCAATTTGCAGACATACATGTATATCGACGTGATTCATCCACGCGTCGACCAAGATAATGATTACCTTCAACGCATTATATGTATTGTTGTCTACATGGAAGACACGTTGAATGACTCACATTCTATGTAACACTGATATCTAATAAATATATAATCAAGCCTAAAATTAATGTCCAATAAATTTTCTCTGCAACCTAAAATTAATGTCCAATAAATTATTGTCACATTTACTCCGACGAAAATATTGTGTAAAACATTATCGGTTTTTATTTTTAAACACTATCTATTTTGGTTTACGTGCCAAATTGTTTGGAACAATCCACACACTAGCTTTTGAAAATGAAAAGAAAACGTAATTTTTTGGAAATCAAAATAATGTGAAATATTTGGGCGAGGTGCTTGTGCATAGTATTAGATATAGAAAAGATATTGGATTGAACTCATATAGAAAGCATTTTTAAAATTATAAGCTGGTAAAACATTACTCTTATCCATATATTTCAAAAGATCAACATCGTATAATCTGTAAAAGGTTTTACCACACACACTAATTTGGCTCATAGGCGAGGGGTAGGTTGAACACGACCTTTTACAGGACGCTTAAAGGTTAAGCGTGGAGGCACATAAAATTGTATTAAAAGACAAGGCAACTAAATACATGTATTAGACTAAGAGTGTTGCATTTGAAGCTTGATCGATACTTTTGCATGGGATAAGATACGTGAAGTCTTGATGATATGCTTGCTCGAGTATTATAGAATATTGCAATGTGGAACTCCCTCCATATGCCCAATTGTAGTCAATTTTAAAAATCGATCATAACCAGCGTTGTCAATAACTCTTGCAACAAATCTCACAGATTTTGAATGCCTGAACCAATCCCAAATTCATCTACTTAAGGAACGTCCAATTCTTTTTTTGTCTGATATATCGAGATTTGAGACATCACTTTTTGCCCCTATTTGCTTTAGTTTCAGTATGAATGTGCAGTAGGAATTTCAAAATGAATTGGGTTGCCCAGCCTACAACAACTCGGCATCGAACTTCTTTAGTCTATTGATGTTAATACATTTAATAAAGTTCAAGAAATTGTGCAATAAAAATGTGTATTTTGTGAATGTTGATGTCGTTCAATCTAAAATGAAAGTTCCTAGATATCACGGACGAGCGTTTCGAACCGAATGTCAACTGTAGATGGTCAGCCATTGCACTCAGTTTTCATTTATTACAATTGACTAGTATTAAAAAGAACATCTTGGTGGTTTGCCCGAGAGGTTAAGGGGGAAGACTTAAGATCTTCTGCACATAAGTGCGCGTGGGTTCGAACCCCACAGCCACCAGTTTTGTTTTAACCTTTTAAGGAAAATAACAGCCGGATTGAAAAAATGAATTACTTGACTACCCAATTACATGGTCCCACAAATTACTCGTTTTATTTGAAATGGAAAAACAGCCATTACTAAATATTTTGAGTTGAAAATATAATAAAAATTAAATACTACCACTCGATAACATAAGATCATTTTATGCTTGACAAATCAAATCAAATAAGACTAAGGGTCCGTTTGATTGTAAATGTGAAAAATTGGTGGAAATAAAATGTTTTACTGAGAATTGAATTGTTTAAAATTTGTTTTACTAAGAATTGTAATTAATTGTGTTTGATTGATATAATTTTTTACATGGAAAATATTGAAAGTTTGGTGTCCGTTTGGCTTCTTTTTTTATAAAAATTGTCCATTAAAGTGATAATTTTTTCAACCAATACGTCTAGAATTTGTTCCAATTACCAAAAAGTAAAAAAAAAAAATTAAACAATTAGAAAAAATTACCATATTCGTTTGACTTTGTTTTGCATAGAAATTGTCAAGAAAAATGAAAATTCTTTTTACAATGATTGATAGAATTGGTTGCCATTGCTATATAAAAAAAAGTGGAAAATGTTTTCCCATCTCTTAGGTGAAAAAACATTTTCCATCATTTGTGCATCAAAGGGTTGTACCTAGGAAAATGGAGGAAAACATTTTCCGTGGAAAATTTAGCCTATCAAACAGTCAAAAAGTGGAAGTATGAAAATATTTTCCTACTTCCATGGAAAATTCCGCTAAATCAAACGGACCCTAAGAGAAATTAAATCTCTGTTCCATAATTTTGAGCCAAAAAAATTGATATTTTGAAGATTGATTTTTGGAGAATGTGCGTGAAAAATTGAAAAAAAAAATGGGAACTTGCAAAATATTTAAAGGAGGATGTGGCGTGGAGTGCGGACAGTCAGCCCTAAATGAGGAACGGGGTGCGTGTGTTAGGGTGAGGAGGGGTGCCTAGTTATAGTCACTGTTTGGTGGTGATTAAAATCGAATTTTTAGTAAATTTTGATAAAAGTTGATGAAATATATGATCAAAAAGTTGTGGAACCCATAAAATATGTGGTTAAAATTAATTATTAACTTTAATTTAAATTTTAATTCGTACCAAACATGGGCATAATATAATATAAGTTTCTTATGGCAATTTCTAATGTATCATGTCCCTGGACTCAATAATTAGCTTAATATTATATCTAATCACAAAAATTTGGTACAGTACCTAGGAGTTTATAATAATTGTAGTTGATCTTGCTTTTCTCCCAAAAGTATTTTGGGAAGATGCATAAGAAACAACCATATTGAAAACAGTAATTTGCTCGTATTATTGAAATAAGACAAAATTTGTCAGTCAATTAGTAGAGACGAACATTTGAAATTTTGAATTAGAAACAATAGTGTAGCATGTTTACTATTCTAGACTAAACGGTGTTCGCGAATCATGCCCTTATTTTTTTAAGGGTATGTTTGATTGCAAATGTGAAATTTGAGTGGAAAGAAAATGAATTCTATGGAATTGTAATTAATTCTGTTTGATTGATATAATTTTTCACATGAAAAATGTTGAAAATTTGGTGTCCGTTTGATTTCGTTTTTCATTAAAATTATCCATTAAAGTGATAATTTTTTTTACCATTGAGTCTAAAATTTGTTCCAATTGCAAAAATAAAAAAAAATTAAAATAATAATAATAATAATAAAAATATATATATATATATACACACATATATTACCATACCGAATATCATTCATTTGACTTTGTTTTATATGGAAATTGTCAATAAAAGTGATAAATTTTTTTACCATTGTGTTTAGAATTTTTTCCAATCGCCAAAAAAAAAAAAAATGAATTTCCACCAACAAAACCAAGGAGAATGTGAGTGTATGAACCAAACTAAGAAAATGAATTTCATGAGAAAAAAAAAAAAGTGTACCAAACAAGGGAAATGTGAAAGTTGGAATTTATTTTCCCTAAAAAATTTTGCACAATCAAACAGGCCTAAATGTGTTTATGATGACCATATTATTGACTTTCACCTCTTATGGGTGGTAAGTGTGGAAATGCTTAACAGGAGATGTTTGATAATTTGTAATATTTTAATCTCATCTTTAATACTATCTATTTTTATCCAATATAATGTATTGAACATGTCACAAAGGTTCAAGATCTACGTGGTTCGAAAAAATAACCGTACAGAATGAATATATTTGATATGCACAATTTGAGAATATAAAGAAATAGATGCACGTGGCAAAATTATTTGTCCACTCCGTACAATAAGACATTTAACTCATTGCCAAGTACTAGTCTCAAATTGAAGTTTACATTTATTAAGATTTGAGATTTCATCTTAAAATGTCAATCTTATTAAGAGGAGTAGTCTAAGATCTTTTATTAATTGATCTGTATCAACATTATTTATCGATGTGGAATATATATCCCTTAACACGCCCCCGTAAGATGGTGGCTCATTTGAACAGATCAATCTTGAAATTCACGTGCTCATTTTAGAGTCTTAACGGGATCGAATCGCTTATTAATTGGTCTGTATCAACATCATTTATCGATGTGAGATATAGATCCATTAACAACATCCACACCTGCAAACATATATTCCTCAATTTGATCCTTTATATGAAGAAAAAAAAAGCCTAATATAATGTATGACCAAAGAAACAGAGAGAAACTGCAATTAATAGAATGAAAAAAGGAAAGATAAAAAACTAATACATGCGATTTTCAGCTTATTTTCTCTAAAAGCTGAAATGACTAAAATAAAATGGATTAACCAAATGAAATACAATGTTCACACAACTAAAGAATTATAAGCTGGAAAAGGCACATTATTTATCATTAATTTTTTTTCTAATTTTTATGATATTTTTGCTGCTTCAACCTGTTCTTGACCGTATAAATTGCTGATCCAAAACAGCAACCTTTTTGCTTTGCAGCAATTTCCCAGGCAGATTTTCGAACTGAATCAATGTTTTCTGCTCTATTAGATGAACAATTTGATCTTCTTCAAAATGCAATCAAGTCAAGGAATGGTGTCTAACTGTCTATATTTTGTCGAGTCTTGAAGTGCAGGAAGGTAAATCTTAGAGAGGAATCTGATAATACACGAATGAATTCAGAACTGCTACTGGTTAAGAGCTCGGGACTATTGTCCCAACATAGCCAAATCCCGCGATTGTGAAGGTGATAACTTGAAGGAAAAGGTATATGAAATAGTTGTTCTTTCCATAAAGGAAGTCATAGCATCCACAGACGAATAAAAAGACTGCGAACCCCAGCTCGTGGAGTAATATTCTGGAAAATATAAAAGATGCATCAGTTTAGATTATCATTCAAACGCATTTAGGCAACTCATGCAATCAAGATCATCCCCCGAGATTCTTGCCTCATGGGGTATTGGTTCTCGACGCAATCAGTTAATTAGTACAAATGCATATGATCAACAAGTAAACGAACTATGCACATTATATCTTGTTTCTGGAGCGAAATGTGTCCACGGAGAAGAAAATAACTTTCAAATGAGTCATCGTGTGCAAGGCAACTGACTCTTTGTTGGGAAAAAATGATGGTTTTCCATTCAGTGATCAATGTTAACCAGAAATTAACGTTTCAGGAACTAAGGGCCAGCAAACATTGATTAGAGACCTATGTGCTTTATTTGTGAAAGTTTGACGACAATGACTGCAAATTTCGATAAAACCGGAAAAATCTTTTCAATAATTTGAAATTCAAACTTACATATAGTACTGCCCAAAAATCAACAGATTTTTACTCTACTCCTGAATGCTAGCATCAAACAAAGAAATGAGCAGCTAGGAGAGGAAATGGTGCCTATAATTCAAAGTAAGTTATTTTTTTATAGTACATTAAGAGTTACTTTCAAAATAAATAGATTTTATTTATCATCATGATAATGGAACATCGGTGATGTGACAACTCATTACCCATCGCATTTCTTCCTCTCTCTCCCCATCTCTTTCATAAAAATTGAATTGTTCAATCTCATTATTCCACGTAGATTGTCCATCACCAATAGTATTCAAATAAATAACTTTGTTTACTCAGAAGTAGAAAATAAAAAATGAAAAATAAACCCAACATGTTCAAACAACTTCGTTAATGAAATAAATTTTACTTTTTTAAGCTTAGCCAAACAAGAATAGCAGGATACTTTTACCTGTCTCCAAGCTTAAATAGGGGTAATTTCTTTGGTGTTGCTTTGGTATTCGACTTGTTCTTGAGAGTATCTCCGAGTTTTTCAGTGACAACCCATTCGTTGGCTCGTTTAGCCTCAAACAAACCAATAAAAGTTGCCTTGGTTCGATGAAAAGACATTACATTCTCGAAAAGAATCCAATAGAACAGTAAGTGGAACGACCTGAACATCATAGATTCTCGTATGTTATTACACGGGAAAAAAAAACTTTCCTCATAGTTATAGCACAAATGCACGATTTAAATTAGGAAACAAGATGAAAACGCCAAGTACTCGACCTTGGAGTCCCGACAGAATTTAGAGTTGTGATTATGCACGGAATGTAAATGGCTCCCCATTTCGGCACTTCAACTTCGGGTACTAAAATGGTTAAAGGAAGTACCACACAGTAAAAGAAGAAGGTAAACATGTGGGCTACAATTTTTCGGACAAAGAAGAAGCTGTAGATCACATAGAACTTCTTCCATAGTGTAACTTTCTGCGAAAACACAAAAAAAATGTATTGAATTCTCGTTTAATAGCATATAAAACTTCTCAATTTTTTCTTCAATCCAAAAGAGAAGAATTATTCACAAACCTTGTTTTTGACAATTTCCATCACCATTTTTCTGAATAAATTGCCTGGACCACAAGACCATCTGTGTTGCTGAAAACGGAAGGCTTTGAAAGTACTAGGAAGTTCACTTTTCACCTATTAAGGAATTGAATCAGTCAATATGAGATGATTCGCAGCAGCAACAACAAACAAAACTTTACTTCTGAAAAATTCCAGGTCAAGTCCGCTACAAGAATCCTCCTCTGCTACTCCACTCTATTCACCGTTTTTAAACTTCTCTACTAGAATATTTACTGTGTACTAGATAGGTTTACACGGTATCCAATACTGTCTAGCTCAATGTACCAAACACACTATAAAAGTGAGCGAGCAAAATGTAAAACAAATTCTTGACTAAATCACATACCTGAAGGTCTCCTAGGTAAACAAATTTCCAGCCCTTGAGACCAGCTCTAACAGCAAGATCCATGTCCTCTACTGTAGTTCTGTCTTTCCACCCTCCTGCCTCATTTATTGCAGCAATTCTCCATACTCCACCGGTGCCTGAGACAGAGTGAGTTCGTAGTCAATAAAAATTATTTTCATAGAAACCCAATCGTGGGATTGCGAACATCAGTATCCATCTTCAAACAAAATTTACACAGGTAGCTGCTTCTCTTATTTATGACAATAACATTCGCAAATTCAACTAACAACCAATTCTATACAAGCGTGTCCTTCAACTAGTACCTCATCCATTGGGAAAAACTGCATTTCCTTTGCTCCAAGACGAGGACGAGCTCTTGAAAACTCACGGCGACTTATTCAGTTTGTTATTTAAAAGAGTTGTATTGAAATTTTTGATGTTTTGGTGTTCGTTTTGTTTTTCGTGAAAATTGTAAGGGGTGGAATTTGTTTCAATTCTCTAAAAAAATAAAAAAAAATAAAAATAAATAAATAAATTTGCCTTAAAAATCAAACACCACCAAATCCGTGTGAAAACAAATTCAAGGAAAAGGTGAAAAATGGGGTCACATAATTATAAGTTGGAAAACCAATTGCCTATAAAAATTTTCCTATCAAACAGTCTAAAGGGTGAAAATGGAAAATAATTTCCAATTTTCATGGAAAAATTCTTCCTATCAAATGGAACTTTAGGCCGTTTGAATTCTTTGGATAATATCACATTCGAGAAAACGAATTCCACTTTGACCGTTTGATTGCAACATGGAAATGAAAATCAAATTCCAAGGTAGAACCACTTTAAACTGCATTTTCTTTCCTTTCATGGAAAATAAATTTCTCTGAATTTGGTGAATTTTAATTTCCAACTAACATGTAATTGGAATTTCTTTCCAAATTTGCCTATCAAACGGACCAAAAGTTTTTCTATGGAAAATAAGTGTTTAATATATGGTGCTTCTTCCAAGTTCTATTATGAATCACATAGTCGAGTTTGACTTGATAAGTTTTGACTTTCGAAGTCTAATGTTTGGATAAAAATCATTTCCAATTACGAGGAATCACAAAAAATACCCGGACTGGTTGAATATTATAAAAGGTCTTTACTTAATTACTCAACTAATACATTAGTACAATTAAGAAGATTATAATTAACTCACCATTGAAGCCAAAGAAGGCATGAGTAGATGATCCCACTTCTTGCTCGACTTTAAAATGGTAATCCAAAGACATTTCTTGCATTCTTGTCAACAAGCATTCATTTGCATTCACTGCAAAAATAAAATAAAATATAAACTATTTTTATCAGCATTCTCAATGTCGATATTCCCTTTCCATGTATGTAAATCAATAACATGAAAGAAGAATATTGTACAAAAATACCAATAGATAAATACAGTGACACCAAGAGAAACCGTCTCAAACAAACATGAAATTCAACAATCACTTGTCTTAATTCTACCTATTGGTCATTCAAACTTAAATCTTATGGGTGAAGCAATGAATTGATCATATGAATGTGTAAGATTCACTATTTTCAAAACGAAACCTAATTTTATAAAGTTAGACATGTAAAATTCGTGCAACATTCTAGTAGAAATTTGTTCTTATTTAAAAGTGCCAACTCACTTGCTACTCGAACAATAATTGATGTCAATGGTGCAATTTTCCCACAATTTTTGTTTAGGCTTCGTTTGATTGGCCGAATTTTTCATGGAAAATGAAAAATATTTTCCATTTTCCAATTTTTGTAATATTTGATTGACGAAATTTTCTTGGAAAAATATTTTCCAACTTTCTAAATTTTCCACATTTTTGAGAAAAATAAATTCTTGATGTTTTGGTGGGAAAATAGTTTCCAAGTTTTTTTTTTTTTTTTTTGGCAATTGGAAGAAATTCTAAATACAATGATACAATTTTTTTTCACTTTTATTGACAATTTCCATGCAAAACAAAATCAAACGAATGTTATTTGGTATGATTTTTTTTTTTTATTTGGAACAAATTCTAGACCTAATAGTAGAAAACATTATCACTTTAATGGACAATTTTCATAAAAAAAGAAGTCAAACGGACAACAAACTTTCAACATTTTCCATGAAAAATTATACAAATCAAACACAATTAATTACAATTTCTAATAAAATAATTTCTAAAAAATCTTTTCCCCGTAAAATATTTTCTTTCCACATATTTTTCACGCTACAATCAAACTGACCCTAAGATGAAAATGACTAGGGAATATCGGGAGTAGTCCATTGTAGGTCCTAATACAGTTAGACTCACTAGCCCAAAAGGGAGACAAGGAGCCGTTACATCAAACTGACCCTAAGATGAAAATGACTAGGGAATATCGGGAGTAGTCCATTGTAGGTCCTAATACAGTAAGACTCACTGCCGTTACTTTTCTGACACCACGTGACTTACTGGAAGTACCAAATTATAAACTGTCGGTATACACTGTTTGGGAGGAGCAGAGAATAATTACACGTACTAATCCACCCTTCTACATTACAGACTATACAGTTGACCATCCACTATTTAATCAGGTTTAATTGTTTTCATGCCGGCTAATCCAAGGGAGAACTGTCAAAAATGGTACATAAGAAATAATAATAACTAAAATTAGGCTAACTAAAGTAGAGGGGAAAAAAAATGGATATGACTATGAACAACACGTATATTCTGGCTTCCCTATATATAATTTAGGGTTGCCGGTCATCAACTTTGGGTGGAGTTGCAGTCAAGTCATTCACCTTTAATTTGGTGCAATTAGCTCACCCAGCGTTGATTTGCCTTTAAATTTGGCCACTACGTCCACGTTTGTTAGTCTAATTAGCGTGCTCCAATGACCTAAATTTTAAAATCGATGAACAACTGATGTGGATGTCAATTAATTTTAACGGTCAAATTAGCAGAGCACATTGATTAAATTAAGGAAAAGTTGCTAGATTTGCAAACGTTGAAGTTGGTTGATCCAATTACACCAAATGATATGTCAGTTACTCAAATATAACTCTATAGAAGTTGGACGACCCGCTATGCATTGAATCTCTAAAATTTAAGAGTCATTTGACAAAATTTTGATAAAAGTTGATAATAATTATGAATCACAAGAATAATATTAGGAATCACTTTCATACCTTCACCGAGTTAATCCTATTGTAAAAGGGTTAATTAGGAAGTCAAAATATTTAAAGAAGAAGATAGCCATGGACCCCACGACACAATGCGATCTGCAAAAAATCCTTACAAGTGCACATGCAAATTTTGACTTTATTGTGTTACAACATACACGTAGACATATGTAGTAATTATTTAATTAATACGGTGACAGTATGGCAAGACCACCGACACTTCCACGTGTTATGGAATTCCAAGAAAACATTACTTACGTCAACCATGTTTTTAAAATCAATTCGAGCAAGTACAATTACAATTCAGTTCATCCGATTACTATAGCAATGAACTCAATCCGAAATATGAACGTAAGAGAAAAGACCTTTTGAACTGATCATAGGGTGGTTAAAGCTTTGAACCAACTGTAAAAAGTTTTAAAATGGAAAAAGAAATTGAGGTTCACCGGCAGGTTTGTATTTATTTATTTTAGGGAAAAATACAGTTACGGTACCAAACATTTCACTTTTATGTAGACTCGATCCAAGTATTTATTTTGTTGCACCCACATTATCAAATCTTTCAAAAATTCGCATCTAAAGATCAAATAGATGAAAACTGTTAGTTTGACCGTAAATTGATCAAATAATTGATATTGACTATAATTTTGATTAATTTTAAAAGGTTAAAATGGTACGTTTACATTTTCTATAATAAAATAACGAAAATCAAATAAGTAAAATAAAAAACCAAATAACTCCTGCTTCTCCATCCACCCCACACATACCCGCCCCCACCCCAAAACCACCACCACCACTATCAGCTAGATCCAACTTCTTCTGAGTAATAACTATGAATAATTTGTTTCTTGATGAGTATTTGATTTACTCTTTTTTCATTTTTTTAACTTTACTTGCCTGACATTTAAATTTCTACATGTATTGTAGTGTGCTCACAGACCATCTTGAAATCCCTAACTTTGTCTCTGGATTGATTGATTAGTTTTTCTTTTTAATTTCCGTTCTCATTCTCTTTGTTCTTCTATTGTCTTCTTCTTTGCTATCTTGGTGTTGCAAGAAAATCTTGTCCCTAAAAATGACCATGCCTGCATCTGCACTTGGTTTTGAAGATTTTGAAAAGAGGCTCGAAATTTCATTCTTCAAGCTGAGCGTCTTTTTTGAGGTGGCTATGTGGTGTAATGGAGGTGGAGGAAATGGCGGTGGCGCCGACATTGAATGGGTCAGGTGGAGCTAGCGGTCAAATGTAAAATTACTATTTTAACCTTTTAAAATTAGTCAAAATTATAATCAATGTTAATCATCTTATCAACTAACGGTCAAACTAACAATTTCCATTCATTTGGACTTTAGGTGCAAGTTTTTGAAAAATTTGATACCGTGGGAGAAACAAAATAAAAGTTTGTTTGTATAAAAGTGAAATGTTTGTTATCGTGGGTGCAATTTTCCTTTATTTTAATATATTGTAACTTTTTCAATTTTTTTAATTTAAAATAATATCAAACGAATCTATCAATACATTCAATTATCTGCCCATTTTAACATTGCTATTCAATTATCTGCCCAGGTTCTAGACTGGTCGAGTTCTTCTCTACTCGACTCCGTTGAGATAACGTGAAGAAAAAACGATCAAGTCTAATTTAAACCAAGATTGCAAGGCTTACCAAATCTCCAGCGACCTTGGACGAGAGCAATGTCGGGATTGTGGACTAGAAAAGGGATTGACCGCTGAAGAAAATCTGGTTCGGGCCGGAAATCTGCGTCGAAAATGACTACATATTCACATTCTTTTACATAGTCACGTTTCAATCCTTCTTTAAGAGCTCCAGCCTTGTAGCCTCCTCTTGTTTCCCTAATTTGATATCTAATGTTCAATCCTTTACTCGCCCACCTAATGCATTCTTTCTCAACCATATCCTAATACATCAGTGAAATGTCATTGATATCAAACTCAACAAAGAAATTCAAGAAATATGTTGTTGGATTTTTTAAATAAGTTACTTAATTTGACAATAATACAAAAATTATATCAAAATAAGTAACCGTTTGATGGTCAAAATGGATCTGTGTTTAGGGATTTCTGGATTACCTTGATCATAATATCAGTGGAATCATCAAGTACTTGAATCACCATACGATCAGCTGGCCATGAAAGATTACATGCTGCACCAATGGAGATCTTATAAACCTGTCCAAAAACAACAAATCTCAGCTTTCTTTCTCTCAGACCCAAAATCCAAATCATCAAGAAATTTCAAAATGCAAGCCATTCACCACAAAGTGTTTGTTAGAATGACTGTCTGAGTTTGTGTACATCGTAATGCAACTAGGTGACCACCAAATGTTTGTTAGATTGCCTGTTGGAGTTTGTGTGCTTAGAATTCGAACGACGACTGATTAATTTGATCCGTCTCTAGTAAAACTCCACATTGTGGAGAAGCACTCAACGAGATTAACCTTCTAAGATGAAATTAGAATAAACTCAAATAAACGGACCTCTTTTTCATTGAACATGGGGATCTGAACAAGGACCATGGGGAATGCTGCACTGCCACTCTCTAGATCATCTTCCATTGCTTCCCATTTGTACCTCTTTTGGGGCTTTTTCCAGAAGAGCTTAACAAGAATGATAACAATCCCCATATAAAGCCTCTCAATGAACACCATGATTGACATGGCTAAGCATATGTATACAGCAATTCTCAGCAATGGAACTATCAACGGTGCTCTGATTAGCTCCCACAGCAGCCCAATTTGCCCAGCAATGTTGGCCGACGCCCCCGGTAATGATTCAGGTATGAAACTCTTAGCAGAAACCTCAGCCATTTTTTTCTCCCTTCAAACAGATAATTCACTGAAGAAAAATGGAAAATCAATAGATCTGCACTATCTTCCACTTTTGTTGTCTATATTTATTGAATTAAACAACAATGTGGGTAATTTTACAGAAGAAAATTCAGACTTCATACCTGTTTTATCCTCTACTCTCCCCGTTCAGTTATGAGCCAATTTTGTGGGCAAGTAATGGGATTGGGGAGAGTGGGAATTGAGTGTTTTTATACACATTTATAGACTGGTGTTGCTGATGACTTTCTTTTTTATATTTACACGTAGTGAGTAGTCATTGACAAGGGTATTTGTGAACTCAATTATATTCCTTCACTTTTTGCTTATAATTAATTTCCCTACAACTTATTTCTAAAGTTGCAACTAGGAGTGTAAATTTGGCTCGCCGACTCGGACCGTCGGTGACTCGGTCCAGAAAAAGATCAACCCCATTTTTGGGCGTCAGCCAGACTTGAGGCTCCGGCCGACTCGTGTCACAGGCCAAGTCTTGAAAAAAATTAAATTAAAAGCTAATGCAGGCAGTAGTAGCTAGCTACATCATGCCTACTTACCTGCCTGTGTTTAAAAAAAAAAAAAACCTATGAGTCGGCTCGACTCAATAAGACTCGCGCGCCGAAAATTCGGGTTAAGCCTAGATTTTTTTGTAGACCAAAAGCTTGGCTCGAGTTTTAAAAAAAAAAAAAAAAAAACCCCAAATCTTTTTAACTTGAATCTAGCTCAAGTTTCGAATTTCGACTCGACTCGTTGATATCTCTAAAAGAATCTTGAAGAGTTACTTGTCTTTGTGATATTCTTGTTAGTAGATGTTCCTATTTGGAGTAAGGCCCTTTTTGAGCCAATTTTTTTCCTTCTTATTTTTTTACTCATTTTCAACCACACATTCTTGAATAAAATAATATTTTTCCATCACATCAATAATTTTTTTCTTTTTTTCAACCTCTACATTACCTCAACAGTAAAAATACATTTTTTTTTTTTTTTTTATCAAAAATGTGCATCAAACGAGGGCTAAATGTTGAAAAAATTGAGCAAGCTTTCTATGGTAGTACTTATATGACGCGAGTTTTACGAAAAAAATATTGAGAAAATCTAGCTCACAAAAAGTTTGTCCATTCTAGATCTAAGTTTTAATGCACCTTAAAATATAATTCTATTTCATTATCCTACGTGGATCAAGAATTGGAGGTATAGGGTGGCAACCAAAAGTAGACAAATTTGATTGTTAGAGTTGACACTGTATTTTGGATAGAACATTGGTTGATAATTCGTGACAGCAAGTTTTCTTATTATTTTTTACTTGAACTAACCAAAAATACTAATAGAAATATGGGCTTCCTCTTGATTATCTAGAAGAAGAAGATATTTGAAAAAAAAAAAAATATATATATATATATATGGAGTTCTAGTTGTGGCAAAAATAATCACGCTACACAAACAGGCTCGGTGACTGAGATTAAAAATAGGAGGATACATAGCGCAACATCATTGGACAAAAAATAAAAAATATTAATCACACAAGTGCTACCAACGCAACGCCTGTCTCTGTCCTTATTTGCAATCCTTGATTGAGTAGCATTATTTTGGCAAGAATCATGCGAGGGACAGCCAAAGAAGTCACACTATGATATACTCTAAACTTGACGTGACAATTCAGTAAATATGTGCAAACTGGAGACGGTTTATTGATCACCAAAAAAAAAGGCCTTCGGATCGCTTATTATTAATTTTTGAGTCAAGATGGTTTATTTTGTGTGCTTATGACTTGTAAGTTTATTGAACTTATAATTGTAGTTTATTTTGACAAATACTTAAGTTGTCATTTTACAAAACAAATGATGGAAATTTAAGATTTTTTTTATTTACTTTAATAGGTTAGAAGTGGGAACAGTGTATTGAAAGTTGTAAAAGATCTACCTACATTGAATATTTCAATAGATTTAAAAATGAATATAACAAAATCAAACAAAAAATTCAGTGTTAGTCATTGTAGTGAATAAAGAACCAGGGTGGGCAAATATCCGATCGAGGAACCGTATCCAAGTTACATGACTAGTCTGCATTTTTTGCGCTTTTCAAACACGGCGAATAGTAACACCAAGTGAGAGCTAATTGTGAATTTTTTAAAAAAAAATGTCTCGTCTCATCAAGATGTGAGCGTATAAATGAAATAAATATGATAATAATTTAGAGATTATTTGAAGTGAAAAATGATTTTTTCTTAGAGCCTGTTTGGGAGGGATTTTAATCAAAATTTTAGCCGTTGACTATCAAATCAACCAACATTTTTACTTTCCCTCTCATATGTGGGGTCCACATGTTGACTATAACGGCTAGAATTTTGATTAAAATCCCTCCCAAACAAACTCTTAGAATGTATGGTTGAAAAATAGATAAAAAATTATGTTCCCGTTTGGCCCCCATTATTTGTTATTATAATTTTTGGAATAATATTTTTTTTTTTGGAATGGATCGTTGAAAAAGAAAGAAATAAAATTCTATTTACATGTAATATTTTTTTATTGCATAATGTGTGGTTGAAAAGAATAGAGAGGAAAATATATTATAATTTTAATGGGTGCCAAACGTGAGCTATGAAACTTCATACAAAATTATTTTATCGGAACATTGTAGGTGAAAGAATTTGACGAAAATGATTTTCAAATAAGCTATGCTTAGGACATGTTTGGTACATCGTGTTGAATTAGATGATAGGATTGGATTAGGAGGTATAGGATTAAGGTGAATTGGGGATAGTTGTTCTAATAAAGCATTTGGTTACACACTGTACTAGAAGACTATAAAAAAAATTAAAAATTATGAGAAATATTTTTTTTAACATATTAATTGATTTTATCTTATTGTTTTACTTACAATGTATTGTATGATTTTTATTTTAAGCATAAGTGAATTTTTTGCTATATGTAATTTGGTTACGTATAAGTGAACTTTTAACTTAATAGTGAATTTTTTAATTTTGATTAGTTTTTAAGTTAAAATTAGTTTTTCTTTTACTTTCAAATATTTTTTTATGTCATTACAAGTGAATTTTTCCTGCTAAGTAATTTTCCTATATAAAGTGACTTTTATATTAGTAACTTAAAAGAGAATTTGTTTAGTTATTAGTATTACTTTTCACATAGAAGTAATTTTTTACATAAAGTCTTATAAATGATTTTTTACTTGTAACTAAACTTTTAGTTATAAGTAATTTTTTTTACTTATAAGTATATTTTGCTCACAAGTAAATCTGTTAGTTATATAGTTATTTTTAACTTATAACTGATTTACCACTGATATAAACATTTTGATAACTAACAAATTAATCTTTACTCGTACATAAATTTTGTACGTGTAAATGAATTTTTTCACTCGTATAACTTTTTACTTATAATTATTTTTTCATTTAAAAAATATTTTTTTTAATTATACATAAGCTTTCCATTTAAAAGTGAATCACGTATGAGTGATTTTTACTTATAAATGAGTTTTTTACATGCAAGTTATTTTTTTTTCTTATAAATAGATTTTGCTTATAAGTGATTTGTTAATTATAAGTTGTATCTTTGCTTATAAATGAAATTCTTAACTCTTATTTGCTTGTAAATAAATCTATATTATTCAATTTAACTAATTTTTTCTTAATTAATAAATTTGTGAACATATACGTTTTAAATCAACCTTAGCGTATTAAGGTTGAATAAATGAGGATAAGCATTCTGAATTAATTTAATCAGAGTACTAATTGCACCAAACACAAGATAAAGATTAAAATTTTTATTTTTCTCTATTAAGGGTGTGTTTGAGCCACATTATTTTAGAAGAATGTATTCTGGAACAGTATATTGATAGAGAATGTGTTGTTGAAAAAGAAAGAAAAGTTATTGATGTGATAAAAAATATTATTTTATTGAAAAATGTGATTGAAAATGAGTTGAAGAATGAAAATGAAAATTTTAATGTGTACCAAACAGGGCATAAATATAACGCGAAGCACCAAAGGGCCTTTAAAAACCCCAATAATATCCATCTAATCTCGATCGTATTTCCATTATGAGAAGCCATACTTGTAGTCATTGGAAACCTACTAACTTTCTGAATTTACGTCCGTAGAAAATATGAGTTCTAAATTTCCACAAAACATAGCACAAATCAAGGCAGCTGATTTAGGTAGAGGTCAATGTCTTCGTTGAAAGATAAGAATCAAACCATTCTTATCCCAACTTCACGTAAATTTGACGTATTTCTTATCTATTATGTCGAGTTATACGATATAATATTAGATTATAAATTATACTGTAGGCATGTTCGGTACGGCTTAAAATACAATTAAAATAGAAAATATAGTCGTTATTGGGTCTCACTCGTCTAATAAAAGTCAACAATAACGGCTAATTTTTCAATTTTAATCCGATTTTAATCTCTACTGAACACGCCCTGTATTGCAATATCGGAATATTATAGTGAACTTTCTTTTGAATTCCAAAAAAGCAAAATGAATTTTAATCTAATTATTTTGGACGAATGAGGTAAGCTGTACTAATAAAATTTCATTAGTAGACACAAGTCATCACTTAGCACAAGAAAGTGAATTTATAGAGTTTTCTCTTTTGAAAATGATTTGTAGCGTCTAATTATTAATTATTTGAGTCAAATGTGTAGCGCAAAATATTGCGAGAATTGCTATGGAAACTTTGGAACTTGGAAGTCTCTTGCTCTTGTCGGTTTGGAATAATTTTCGCCGGCATGTTTGGTTTAACTTTTAAAAGTTTGCTTATATAAGTGAATTTATTTAAGTAAAAAAAAGGAATTTTAAAATGAAAAAAAGTAAATTTATAAGCTTTATTTAAAAATGAGTAAGTCGTGTAAGAATTGCAATGAGCCCCGACCTCCTTTCCGACCTTCCCTCGAGGGGAGATTGAAATATTCTTATTCTATTTATTTTTTTAAATACAATTTAAATTTAAAAGTAAAAACACAAGAGTCAAGAAGAGTCCGGGTAGATACAATATTCTTCGCCTTCATCCCAATTCCTCGATGAAACGGGAAGGATAAGGTATTTTGTCATCCTTAAATATTTCGATATTTTTTTAAAAACAAGTATGTTGAATATGATTGTAACAACGAATGTAAAAACGGCAAGCACAAGCTTAGTAAATAGATTATTCTATGAAAAGTTTTTATTTAATTTATCACGAAATTTATAAATCTAGACAAACATTAATTAGGGGCCATTTGGCATAACTTTAGCTTGGTATAAAAGAGTTTTTGAAGAAATGTATCCTAATTTTTTGTTTAAAAACTAATTTTTAAAAGTGTTTAGACGAAGTTATAATGAACTGATTTCCTCAAAAAAATCTTCGAACTATCAGAAGTACTTCTATAAAATCAGTCCGACCTTTTGAATCTCAAAGACTCCTTTCGAATTTTTAAAAGTTATACCAAACAGACCCTTACTCTTGTTATAGTTATTGGTACCAACGTTATCAAAGTGTTTACTTTATATCTTTTGGCGTGCAAAAGTTGATTCCCAATTTGCAAAAGCAATTAGTCTGCCAAATTGTGATTTGTTAATAAATGAACACTAATTGCACTCTTACCTATCACAACTTGATGATGTAAAAAGAGACATGTGAACTAATCATTGAATTAAAAACATTAATTAGCAAAATAATTATCCTTAATCACCACACGATGTTAACAAGCCAACAGTAATATTTTGCAAGTAGACACTTTATTGCATTGACATTTTAAATTCAATAATTAGCAGAGCGTCGGTGTTGTCGGTTAAAGTATTTACTTATTAATCAAAATCACTCAAAAGACAAAAACTCACTTATACGTTAATAAAAAATGGTTAAAAGTAAATAATACTACTCATAACTAATAAGTCACTTATATGTAAAAAATTGCGCATAAGTAAAAATATTATTTATAATCAAATCTTCAGTTATAATTAGAAATTTACTTATGAGTAAAAATCACTTCATTTTTATGTAAACAAATTGCTTCTAAATGAAATATATTACTAATAAATTCATTTTTTACTTACAAGACAAAAATACACTTATAAATATAAAATGTTACTTTTAATTACTTATAAATAAAAATTTACTTTTAAGATAAAATTTTATTTACAGGTTAAAGTTTCATTTATGATTAAAAAATTTAATTATAGATAAAATTTCACTTTTAAGATTAAAGATTCACTTATATGAAGTAAAAATTTCACTCATGAGAAAAAAAATCATACAAGAGATTATTAGTGGAAAAAAATTGTCTTAGTTTATAAAAAAATTCATTATAAAATTAGTTGAACCAATTCAAAAGTAGCTTTTGACTTGTTAAAAAACTATGCATTTTGATATTTAGGGAATTTCAGCTCTCTTCATTCACAAGAAAAGGATCATATCATTGAGGTAATCTACTCTTAGGGCCCGTTTGGTACCAATTAAAATTGAAAATATAGCCGTTATTGAGTCTCACTCGTCTAATAAAAGTCAATAATAACTACTAATTTTTCAATTTTAATCTCTACCAAACGGGCTCTTAGTTTATTCACAATTGAAAGTTTGAAAGTAGACGCATGTTTGACTTTCATTATCCATTTTATTTTATGGTTTGCTACATGATCACTTTCAATTATATATTCACACAATAAAGTATTTTACATGTATATCAAAAAAATTTCATAACCATACATTCTCCTAAAAATAACGATTCAAAAATCTTTTTTTCTACAATAATGATTGTCAAACGGGCTAAAAAAAACGGATCACTTATCGATCTATGTGATTAAAGAAAATTATATTCAGAAAATGGTAAATGTATTTTTTGTGGCACAATCACTCTATTGTCAGCTAATAAGTCCCCGGTAGATTCACTTCAAATTGAGGGGGAGACCCTTTTTGTTGAAAATTCATTTTTTCAAAACTTATTTTCAACCACACATTCTCCAATAACATAATATTACACGTAAATAAAAAAAAATTCTTAATTTTTAACCACATATTCTTCAAAAATCACTATTTAAAAATGCATTTTTCCTCTCAAAATGGGGCACAAACAAGGAGTAAAACTCTTTATTTTTTATATACCTGATCCATTTAGCATGACTTTTGCTTCCCATAGAAACGTTTTTGGAGGAAGCCATCTTAAATTTTGTTTGAAAATTAATTTTTAAAAACACTTACAATTCTAAAAATACTTTTAGAGAAAGTCACATTGAACTAACTTCCTCTAAAAGTTCTTCTAATTGATAAAAGTACTTTCATAAAATTAGTCAAACGGATCCAAAAGCGGCTTTTGGACCTCAAAATTCCCATTTGATTTTAAAATATCCATGCCAAACTGGCAATAATGGTTTTTATTATGTCAAATTGGCTGAAGCCCAATTAGCCCAGCGGTTGAAGCCCAAAAAGCGAAGAGCCCATCTTTGCCGAGACTTCTACTTTCGTCGAAGCCTCTATGCTGAAGCTAGGCATGAGCCCACTTAAGGGAAGTCCAAAGCTCAAACGATGACGTACATTGAAGATCTTAAAATTGTAAGATCCTTTTAAAATGATTGATTGAATTGTTCTAATAAGTAAAAATGTCAGTTTTTTTTCGGTATAAGGTATGGGTTAGCCGCCTCCTTTTTGGGGCATTTAAGGCACCACGGGCTAGTAAGTCAGAATTGATGCCTAGGATGTGATATTTTGGTTAAGGAGATCGAGGCATATGTCCTCTCATCCAATGGTTATTATTGTACATTTAACATTATTAATATATCCCTTTGTGTCATTAGAAGGGGATGATAAAAAGTTTGATATACACAACTCATGTTCTCTATTTTCATAAATACTAGGTTTAAATAACGTGCAATGCACGTTTGCTTAATTTATATTTAATAGTTTTGTTTAAGAATTAATTTGTTATTAATAAAGATGTAATTTTTTTGGTTAATTAAATAATTAATGATGTAATGTTTATGTAATTGATAAATAATTAAATAAAGTG
Source organism: Fraxinus excelsior (assembly GCA_019097785.1). Taxonomy (NCBI): domain Eukaryota; kingdom Viridiplantae; phylum Streptophyta; class Magnoliopsida; order Lamiales; family Oleaceae; genus Fraxinus; species Fraxinus excelsior. The sequence goes on from CM032626.1 coordinate 15,513,842, forward strand.
CTTCTCTCTATCATTTCCAACCCAAAATCACAAACAGAAAACTCAAGGTATGTTAAGGGGTAAGAAGATGAGTTTACTTAGACTCCATTTGATTATCATTAATGTAAAATGAGAATGAAAAATATAGCCGTTATTGGACTCCACACAAGAGATAGAAATTCAAAATTGATAGATTGATGTGATGGATAGCGGTCATATTTTTCATTTTTATGGGTTTTTAATGAGAAACAAACGAAGACTTAAACTTTTTGCATGACTTAAGTCTTTACTCTTTTTTAAGTAATAATGCAATTCATTTTATCGCTAAAGTATGATATGTATTACGATAATATATGTATATCATGTGTTAGACTTAGTATTGGTAAGTGACGGGGTAAGTGTCGGGTAAATTTTCGAGGACGAAAATATTTTAAGGGGGTGAGAATGTAATACCCCGAAAATTTTCATAAAATATAATTCAATTTTTATATACTATATTTTAATAATTTGAAAGTTAGGGACTAAATGATACATTTATCAAATTATATTTTATTTGTGTCAAATATTTAGATATTGATGGAGTTATCGTAAATATATGAATATTGGTCTCGTTGGATAAATCGTAATTAGATACATAAATCGGATTCAAGAAAAAGTCGATTCGGATAAGTTAGCTCCAAGATATTTTAGTTTGAAGGAATTATTAAAAGCTAATTTATTATTATTATTATTTAATTATAATTTTGAAAGTAGGGGTGGTGAAAAAAGATTTTCCGTTAAAAACAAGAAATTCCGTTAGTTTTTCCGTTAAATCAAGAAATTCCGTTAGTTTTCCCGTTAAACCAACATATTCCGTTTAATAGCCACTTTTTATATATAGAAAGATATAGTATTTCAAGAGTTTATAGTGTGACTTTAATCTTTATCTTTATTTTTTTATCAATCGTTCATTATCATACACTTTTGTTCATATATTTATCAGAGTCTAAATATATTTGTCTTGTGTCAAAAAACTTCTCCCACGTTCAAACCCTTGACGTTTCGATCGGTAACCCGTCTATTCCTATTGAAATTAGCTCGTAAGGATGCGAGTGGTCTATTTGCGCATTTTTTGTGGTTAACTGTTTCACTACTCCTTTGAACAATGTTTATCTTTCAATGAATTTTATTTTGCCTTCAACTTGTGTGTCATGGCACAACACGAATACCTTATTGTGTTCCTCTAGTATGAAGCATCGGCTTCTCTAGCTCGACTTTTTACCACCCAAGTTTGGATTTCTAGAAAAATAAATATAAATTAATTTAAGATAAGTAGCTGACTTTTGGTTCTCACTAGCACAAAATTCATAGATGTTATTGTAATACGTTCAAACTTTATCTAGCTCACTAACTTTTTTTTTTTTTTTTTGTCAAATTCATTTTCAATCACATGTTCTAATAATAATATTAATTTTAAGTATAAATTTGAATTGAAATGTACATTCTTAAAAAAAATTACTATTATTCATTTTCAATCACAAATTCTTATAATAAAATAATTTAAGCATAAATTCAAAAAAAAATCCTTACTTTCTTAACCACACATTTTTCTAAAAAATCAATATTATAAAATTCATTTTTTTCCCTTAGAGAAATGGGCTTAAAGAAAGTGTTAGTCAAATTGGGCACGTAAAAGTCGGTATTTAAAGTTGAAATGAACTTTTAAGATAATTATAAAATGTAAAAGAAAGATGATAGCATATGGTAGGCCCAATCCAAGAGGAATATTCTTCCACCAAAGTATCACGCAATGTTAGTGTCGGTGGGGAAAGAAATAGGGAAAAATTCACCACTCAGGTTTTATCTATTCCAAAATGAAAAATCAGATCTCAAGGTTTATAATTGCAAAAATCAGATTTTTCATTAATTAATTAATTATATTACACAATTATTAGATTAAATTAAATATTTAACTGTAATATAATATAATTAACCCACCTCACCCCCACCACCATCACTGTTTCGACGACTACTCCGGTGACCGACGACTGTTCTCCAGTCGCGCTTAATTTCGGCAACTGTTCTCCAGTGATCGTTCTGCCGCCGCTTAATTCTGACGACTGCTCCGATTTCGATAATTATTAAGGTCACAGTTATATGCAATTTGATCACATATATCTTATTCATTAGTTAAAAATTTAATTTTCAGTCAAAACTTATGGTCACATATATCTTCTTAATTAGTTAAAAAGTAATTTCAGGACACAACTTATCAAATTAATTGGTCACATATTATTTCGATGTCACAAATCAAAATTTTTATAGGCCACAAATCAACTATTTTATGGTCACATGTTATTTCTCAACTACGAATTAAATTTTTTTATAGGTCACAGATTGAAAAAAAATCAAAACTTTTATTGATCACAACTCTATCACAGTGAGTCACAGTCACAATTTCCAGGTCACAGACACTCACTCGTCACAAATCAAGAATTTTATGGTCACATGTTATTTTTCAACCGCGAATTAAAATTTTTTAAACGTCACAGATTGAAAAAAATCAAAACTTTTACTAGTCACAGCTCCATTACAGTGAGTCACATTCACAATTTCTCAAGGTTCTAAAAGGCGTAATGAATGGCGATGCGTGGAGGTCGAGCTATGGGCTAGAGGAGTTTAGGCGAAGCATATGCGTAAAAATGCGTTTTCTTATTTTAATATTTAATCAATTAAAAATAATATTTACTAAACATTTAAAACAGATTTATAGGAACTTTATACATCTTTTTCAAAGTTTTCAACAAAAATATAAGTTTCAAATTTAAATACAAAATAGTAAATAAATAGTATAGGAACATAAATTTTATCTAACTTTTTATCGGACTCCAATTCAGTAATCTTCATCTAATTCATCATCCGTGTCTTCTGATACAAAATCCTCTTCGTCGGGTTCCCTTATATCATTTTCCACCCCATCAAACTCCTCATCATCACAATCCTCTACAATCCAAGATTGTGCATTAATTGCATCACCTGCTAATAGAGTCTCTATTTTGCCTTTTCTCCTCTTCTTGTTTGCCAACCTTGTAAAAATTTTTAACTTCAAAGAATCGTTAAAAAAAAAAAGAGGGTACTGCGCTCTTTGGCGCGCATAATTGCGTCTAGGCGCGCTTTAGCGGTCAACAATTGTCGTTGACTACTAAATAAGAAGTTAACTCACTTGGCTTGGCTTTTTGGCAATGCCTCACGCCAAGGCCACCTAGGCGCGCCTTTTAGAACACTGTAATTTCTAGGTCACAAACACCCACCCTCAACTCATCTCATCCCACCCACGACCACCACCACAGCCACAGCCATTGCACACAACCAACAACAAAATCGCCGTCACCAAATCCAATCGATCGCAAACAAACACCTTAACAATCTCCAAATCCACCGTAAAACCACATCACCGTCGCCAATATCCACCACCAACATCACCAAATCCACCTGCCCCACCACCAACAAAAAAAACCCCAAAAACCACCTCCACCACCAAACACAGATCCACAATCACCGACACCGCACAATCACCAACTACAAAATCACAGATCCACAATCAGTGTAAAACACTAAATCCAAAACCACCACCACCATCACCACAGATCCACCACACGCCACGTTCAAAGCCATACCCACAGCAGATCAACCACTGCATCGAAGACCTCCACACACCTACCCATTAGCCGCAGCAGCATTGATGCGATGGTGGCGACGTTAATACCACATCATCGTGACGTCGGCAGGGGGAGAAGGGATGGAGGGAGGGGGCTGCTGCGTTCAGCAGCGTAGCGGCGCTGCTGCGATTCGCAACAGAGGGAGGGAGAGGGCGGTGGTGGAGGCGGCGACCGATTGGGAAAAATGGTGAGATGAGATAAATGCAATGGATTATGTTAGGTTTGGATAGATTTATAGTTTCATATTTAAAATAAATTTGGTGGGGGTAGGTAGTAGAGTGAGTATATATGTTATTTTAATTTTATAATATCATTATTAAATAAAAATGATAAAACCTGATTTTTGATTAAATAAAGTTTAAACCTAATTTTCATAAACTTGAAACTAAACAGCTGGTTTTATGTAATTATCCCAAAGAAATAAAATGGAGAATTATAGGAAAATAATGTTTAACAAATTAAGTTCATGTTTGAGCCATATTATTTTTCTCATTATTATTTTTCTACTTATTTTCAACCACACATTCTTTAATAAAATAATATTTTACATCACATCAAAAAAAATTCCTTCTTTTTCAACTACATATTCCTTATCACATAACCCTTAAATTTAACTAAATAAAGGTTATGCTATGAGTCCATAACCCTTAACATAATAATGTCCATAATGTACACATGAATGATCCCCATTGGGGGTGCCTGCTGGCCCAGGTTTCTCCCAATAAGGGTCATCCATGTGTTCATCATGGACATCATTATTGAAAATACTATATCATTTCTCATGAAATAATTCAAAAACAAATTTGATTTAATTTTAAAGACAAACAAATAATTTAGCGAAACGATTGAAGTTCAACACATTCAAACCTAAATGAGTTCGTACATTTGAACAATCATTAAATTTTGCAAGGCCGATGATGGAATTATCTTAAATAAATTTTCGTTTCAATATAACAAAATACAGAAAAAAGAAATCAATGACGAGAATTACTTCAACTTAAAAGGGTTATTTAACTTATTACACACTAATATTTACGAATAGATTGAAAGCTTTATCTAGTTATTTGAATAATTAAATAACAATAAAAAGAAAGATTCATTATTAATTTCGTAAAAATTAACAGATGACATCTGCACGACGTAGTAAATCTCCTTGCAATGATGCTAATGAATAAAACTGATTTACTTTTTCGGTTTTTGGGGAGAAAAAATTATATGGGTTGTTTCTTATGTTACTTTTAGGAATTTCGGGTTTATATTTAAAGCGTTTGGAGTAATGGGCTGTTCTGAAATTTGGGCTCATTAGGCCCAAATGAGTTTGGAACTTTAGTAAGAAGCTCAGTAGAATTATCAGTTCAATTACAAGTAATTTTGGTCCATTGCTCTTTTCTTTTCCATCTTTATTTTATTTTATCATTTTAAATTTAACCATTTACACCCTCATTTCAACCTTTTTTTTTTTTTTTTGGAGTTGGTCATTTCCATCTCATTCCATCAAATATGGGTAATTAATGCAAAACGTTCCTTTTGTTTGCCTTCATCGCGTAAAAGGTCTTTATCATCTATTTTTTTCATTAAAGCTTTGCAAAATTATTAATTTACATTCCTCTCTAAATAGACAAATAGAAAAGAAAGAAAGAAATAATATTAAAAATAAATAATTGCATTCAAAATCCTAAAATTTTTAAATAGTGAAAATTAGTCCGCTTAAAATAATTTAAAACATATTTTAAAAAAATCTTCAAGAAATAAAAGGGAAAATTTCCTTTTAGTTATGTTTGAACTAGAAAAATTTGGATGGTGGTTTGGACTAAGATCTTGAATGAACCCTTTAATTGAAGAAGAAATCCCATCTCAATACATCATTTTGTGAGGTAAAAGAAATTTGAGCACAATTTAAAAATTAATGTAGTATGTATGTCTCTGTGTGTGTGTGTGTGTGTGTGTGTGTGTGTGTGTTGTGTAATCAGCAACAAGAAGGTATAAACAAAAATTTGTTGAAAATAGTTAAATTCTCAAAAAAAAAAAAAAAAAAAAAAAAACTCTTGTAATTTCGCTGAAAACAAAAAATATATTAGAACACGAAATTTGACTACGGGAAAATAGCTAAATCCCCTAATGGTGCCTCAGTGGGATGGAGAGAATGGATGGTGGTGGTCGTCATAGTGACAAGGTGCCAAATTGGATAAGGAAGAAGAAACATTTTCTTTTTTATTAACCTCTTACTTTTATTATACTTTCAGTTCTCTTCTTAATTATTTCGGTGGTAGTGGAATCTAGAGGATGAGGGTAAGGGTACATGGAATTAATTAGGAAGATAAAATATTTTTCTCTGGTTCGTATACTTTAAATTGTTGTGCATGAAACTCGTTTGTACTTTTTTTAAAAAAAAAAAAAAAAATTGGAACGGGTTGCAATTATTTCCTTTTTTATTTGTTTTTTTGTTTGACTATAAACATAAATTAGTGATTTTAAAATGCTTTAATGGACAAAATTGATGATAATGACTTTTTGAGCAATAAAAGCAAATAATAGGAACGTTTTATATCAATTACCTATATATTATAGAATGAACTGACGGAAAGAATCAACTCCACAAGAAATTTTTTGAAATGAATGTCCATTTGTTAAATTTGAAACGATGATGACAATTTACGTAACAAGTGTAAACGATGAAGACGGTTTGTGCTGATTACCCCTTCATACTGTGAAATTTAACTTTTGTTTTAACTAAAAGCAAATATAAATTATTTATATTTTTGTAACATTGTTTAGCATTTTAAACACCGTCAATGCCCTGATCGATAAGGATTAAAATCATGTTTTTAATAGATTCTAATAAAAAATTAATGAAACGTGTGGTTAAAAAGTTGTGGAATCCATGAAACATATTAGTAAATTTAACTTAATTTTAAATTCAACCAAAGAGGTTAGTGGAACAATTGAAATTCAACCTATACAAACCTAATCAAGTTCATACATTGAAATAAGAATTAAACTTTTGTAAAGAAGTGATAAATAATTCACTTGATCTTGAGTAATTTTTTATTTTAATATTGTTTCCTTACAGAACAATATGTTAAATCATAATATATTCTGGATAAATAACAAAAATCGCTTCAAATAAGACGATGATTAGTTTTATGCACTAAACATTAATATTAACGAATACAATGGAAGCTTAATTTAGTTATTTATTTTCTTTTAATTAAATAAAAACGACAAGCAGCTTATTTTGAGGAAAAAATTATTCTTAAAATTGATATTTACCTTAAAAATGGGCTCTATCACATACAAAAATTTGGCCCAACCCGAGTGATCTTTTTATTTCTCATAAACTGCATTTCTACTTTCAAGTTTCCACCAAGATAAAACTTTTCATTATTTGATTGGGTTACGGTTATACCTAACTATTTTACGTCACTTGAATTCTTTTTTTGAGTAATTTTATGCATTGTACTTGAGGCTTTACAAACAACACTTGGTAAATCAACCCTTGTACACCGGCTAACTAGTAGGGTTGTTTACGCCGACGGATCTCCTTGTTAATATAATGTCTATTTACGAAAATCTTGAACGAAAAGATAATGACCCAACAAATAACTTTTTATTGGAACTATGCGAAAATCTAATGAGCACAGATTTATTTTCAAAGCACTTAGGGCATGTTTGGTTCGTATTTCAGTTTTTTAATTTGAGAGTCTACTTTAAGATTGTTACAAACACGTTTGAATTTGTCATCTTGATAAAATATTTCTCAAAATAAAAAACTAGAGAATAAGTTTGGTTTGAAATTTTGAAAAATTATTTAATGACGTTTTATTCCATGAAATCTGATTATTCATTAAAAATATAACAATTTTATGCAAATATATTATCAAGTAATAAAGTTGGTGAATTTTACAATATTTTTTCTCGCTTCAAAAGTAAAATAAAATAATTAATAAATTGAGTACAAAATATAGGAATAAAAATAAAAATTACTAGCGTGAATTGAGAATAATTTATGTGTTCATTTAAATATTTCTTTATATAAATAATCATTAAGAGTTTAAGCTATTTTTAATTTTTATTTTTCATAATATTTATTTTTCTAGAATTTTTTATAATTTTAGTTTTTTAGAATTTTATTTTTTTTAACTTTTCAGAATTTTTTTAAATTCAAATTTTTAATTTGTTAGATTTTATGTTTTATTTTTTACGTTTTATTTAAATTAAACGTTTGTTCTCCATGTTTCGAGTGTTTCAATTTTTTTACTAAAAACAACAAAAATGCATTTTATCATTATTTTTGGATAATGAATTTTCAAAGATAGCATACGAAGCACGTTTTCAGTATTTTAAAAACTTTAAAACTGCAAACGGATTGAAAAGCACCATTAACCCCTATTTTGTGCTTCATTGGAAAATGCATTTCTCTCTCTTATTTTCAAACATACATGCTCCAATAAAATAATATTATATACAAAAATCAAAAACTCTTTTTTTTTTTTAAATTTTTAACTATGCATTTTAAAAAAAAAAATCGCTATTTTAAAATATATATTTCCCAAAATCCATTAAAAATGGAGCCAAATAGGGGCTAAATAACTTTTAATTTTAACTATTGACTTTTCATGTGATTAGATATAAAATTAAAAACACGAGTGGTAAATTATGATTCAAATTCAAGAAATTTCTATGGAGACGACCCGAGGTTTTATCTACTTGCAAGAACTATAAAAATTTAAATTTTGAGAAGGACAATAAAGGCAAGTGTTGATTATTAATTACGCAAATAACATAATTCCTTGTTTTGATATTGAAGTCCTTCCCGCCAATTCATCGTACTCTGCTAAGTGCTGACGAAAAACTAATGAAATTGGTCCTTGTTTTGTACGAGTAACCGAGTTGACTCGTAAATCCTATGGACTCGTTACAATTTATTATTTTTTATTTCAACCGCCTTTTCTTTTTCATTTTCAATAATTCTTTTGTCTAGTCTTTAGTTTAAAATTCCAAATCATTTTTTTTTTCAATTTAAACAACGTGAGATTTAATATTTTCAACTGACTTCAAAAATTAATTCTTTTTTAAAATTTTAGTTAGGGCCTTGTTTGATTCTCATATTTCACAAAATACATTTTTTCTCTCAATTATTTTCACACGTAAATTTTAAAAAAATTCATAACCACACATTCTCCATCAATTTTTTATTTAAAAATACATTTTTTTTTCAATTTAATAGGGCTCGAATAAGTCCTATTTAAATTTTTTACCTTTATCAAAATTTTAATGATTTGTACTTGTGATTCTAATTATTATGTAATTCTTATAGATATTTACACCATGTTCTATATTCAAATATCTGTACGTATATAGAAAATAGATACCTTACCCTACCAGATACCCTAGTCGTGTTTATAAATAGTAACAAAATTAATTGTTGCGAAATTAAATTATTATCAGTATTCTAAAAAGCGTAATGCGTGATGATGCGTAGAGAGCAAACTTTGGTCGACGTGCACCTAGACGAGGATTTGACGTAAAAAGGTGTAAAAAGACTTTTTTCTTATTTTAATATTATTTTAAAATTTTAATCAATTTTAAAATATTTAATAATACATATAATAGAATAAAGCTATTTCATACAATGATAATAGAACATGATTTTCGGACAATAAACAAGATATATTATAATTGTGCTAATTGAAATATTTGGAGAGTTTTTAATTTTTATTATTTAGCCTCCGTTTATTTCTTATTAAAAACCCATAAAATGAAAAATATGACCGTTATCCATCACATCAATGCATCAATTTTGAATTTCTATATTTTATGTGGGGCCCAATAGCGACTATATTTTTCATTCTCATTCTACATTAATGAGAATCAAACGGAGTCTTAGTAAAAGATAGGAAAATGATTAATTAACTTAATAAAATATAAATAACTATTTATATAATAATACAATGCACTACAACAAAAATAAATGTATATAGCCAAATAGAAGGTACTTTAGTCAAACCAAACGTACAATGTCCTAAGCCAAAAGAAAGGGATTCTTATCCCATATTGAAAATTTACAATAAAATCATTGGAGATGCCCTCTATAAATTAGTGGACCAATAAGTGGGTGAACAACTTTTTAGATCTTTTAATCCATTAGCTTAAAAATTGAAAAAATTATAATTATTAATAATTTTTGGATCTTTCAATTCAATTTTCTCTGAATTGAAAATCTTATGTAGCGTTTTGAAAGAAATTAATGATGATGATGATGATCATGTGCGCCTAGGTGCGCTTTAAAATGGTCAACGCTTCTGTTGACCGCTAAATTAGTGCGTATGTCTTAAGTGGGAAGTTTTTGCCACATCTCGTGCCTCTAGGCACCGTCTAACAAAGGTAAGATATTTAGAACACTAATTATTATACACGACAAAAGACTTATACGTGCGATCCATTATTCATACGGTAATTAACATTGATAGTAAATTTTAAAACACCTTTTTTTATGCTGGCTCTAGCGAAAAGTTAAATGAATGACGATAGATACAACTAGGGTGTGAATGACCAAGATCAACCATCGAATTGTAAAAGTTGAGCCCTTGTTTGGGAACCATTATTTCAAATATCTATTTTTCGCACTCATTTTCAATCACACATTCTCACGTTAAAATATCTTTCATATAAACTCAAAAGACTTTCTTATTTTTTAACCACATATTCTCTAAAGAAATTACTATTCAAAAACTTATTCATTACAAACCATGGCTGTCAATTAGGGGTTGAATATGTTGGATTTTTAGTCATTTGATTTGATTAGGTTGTCCTAAAACGATGTATTGAATTTGCTAAGTTGTCCCAATTGATGAAACAATTAGGTATTAGTGAAAATCATTGTAGGTAGTTCGTAAAATAATCGTATGACCTTTGTAATGTATCGTATGGAAACATCCATTTTGTGTGACGAAGCAAGTCGAACATTACCTTGAGATGTATTTTATGCTTCTTCATGCTGTGAAAATATAATGACATCATGTGAAACCCCAAAGGACATATGTAAATAGAAGGATAATGCTACATGTATCGAATTTTTTTTACTGAATTTTTTACCTACTACTTACAATGGGGATGCTGACCACATCGTTGAAATTTTTTAAATACACGCAGGCCCCGCGCATTATGTGAGAGATGATAATCCATTATGTACAAATGGATTAACCCGTAAATAGAATGTGCAAATCCCCACAAGCTATTTGGAGGATTGGAATGAGCAATCTTGCTAATTTACATTAATTTTAACATCATAGATGACATTTGTGTGAGTGAACATTTTTTATACATTAATTTTAACAATATTTAAAACAATCAATGATACGGATTTTGACAACCCACATAATGTCATCCAAAAATGCACATCTAGACTGATTATGGAAAGAAATGAAACTCAAAAAAATTGAATCGATTAACGCAATTTCCTCTCATAAAGCCAAACGAGTCTATCCAGTTGTTGGTTCGAGCTTAATGCATTTTAATACCACCGAGAATAAGAAAAGATTTACGGATGTTCCGATTTCGGCTCATGTATATATACTTCAGCATCATCTATTATTTGTAAATTTGCATCGAACTTTATACAATTAAGTACAAAATTAATATTATCTTTACATATTAGGCTGCAGGTAAGAAACTTGTAGGGGCTCAATGCATGTTTTCTACATCTTCTAACCTTGAAAATGTAGTGTGTAGGTACTATGCAAAAAACCCCCCCACATGGGTTTATATGCATATAACGTGCAAACACTTTTAGATTGAGTCGATGTGGAAAGAGATGAAACTCAAAGAAATTGACAAAAGTACTTCATTTACAAATGAAAGAACCACGAGAAGTTAGGGATTGTCAATATTTTCAAACGCGTGAAAATCGAATGAATCCAATTTTATACATACGCCAGAAGAGCTCACATGTTCAAACACGTCACGTTAAAATTCCAGGGAAGATGTTCAAAGAACTTGCAAACCCTTGTGGTTTATGTCTGAATACATGAAAATAGATGATACTCGAAGAAATTGACATGAGGTCGCAGTCTAAGGATTTTGCGATAGTTTGAGCATTGCCGATCTTTTCAAAAATCAAATGAATTCATTTTTAAAAAATAAAGTGAATTTTCATTATTGTGGTTGTTTGAAACTACGCATGGATTATTCTATTCCTATCAAGGTACAAACTAAACAAGGATCATACCTTACTTCACGAAGCTTGTTCTATATATAAAAATTAATAAATCATTCAAAGCGAAAAAGTCACTAGATTTTATGGATAGGATAAGTGGGAGCGCATCACTTCCCACCATGTTAATTTGAAATCTCACCTCATTTCGTACACTAATCCCTCTCGAACTGCTAAAGCTTTAGCATCAACTTGGATAATGAAAATTGGCCATCCTTCTTGCACACCCCGCTACGACCAGTATACCAAGCCCACATCTAGATTCAATTTGCAGGATTGCATAGAATTTTGGGATAAAAAACCATGGATAAATACAAGCAAACTTTTCGCTCGTCACTCTTCAAAATAACATATGCGTGGAAGAACAAAAAGCCATGGACACATAATGAATCTTGAATTACTATTTCTGCATCTCCAACGCCAAATCCACCCACTGTATGATTACTTGTCAATGTTTGATAAATGGAATGGATTCACCTTGTGAAACAAAAATATTCTAATCTATGAAGGATAATATTTATCGCTTTATGTCCATCCAATGGATTCGCTATGGTTATTTCATACCCAATGTTCTTTTTGCATGGCATTATACATTCTATTACTCTTGCGGAATTTAACTTCAAGCATCTAACTGGAAGGCTCGATTGCATCACCTCCCGTCAAATTCTGTTTTATAAGTACACTCAAGAATAGGGATGACAACATGACGGGTATGGGATGAGTCATCCATTTTCACCCCCGTCCCGTCGAGTATTTTTGTTACCTTATTCCATCTCCATACCCGGTTAAAGCGGGACAGGGCAAGTCCTTGACTCATTTATCGCCTCATTTATTTTTTATATCTTTAGTCAGTAAATAGTTTTTACTTTTTCACTAATTTGTTAAAAACAACTTTGATTCTCTTTAAAAATGATGATAAATTTATTATTTTTATTTGATAGAAAACTTAAATTTGAAATTAACTTTAAATAAGGTGGGGGTTGGTAGCGGGGCGGGGACTATATTTCCTGTACCCACTTAGGGATAATGACCCCCGCCCCCGTTTACCCGGTTAGGCAAGTAATCCCCGCGCCGAATGGGCCGGGAACCTACGAATATTGGATTAAACGAATTTTTTTTATTCAAGAAAGGAAAGCATTTTAATACCACCAAAAGCAAGAATTTTTTTTTATTACAGATTATGCAATTCTAGAGTGCTTCTATTCATGAACGAAGTCCAATATAAAACTTCAACAACATATCATATTCACAAATTTGCTTAGTCACTTGTTCGGTGAGGATTAAAATTTTGATTTTTATTTAAGTCAAACTCAAAAATTAGTTTTATCCATATATTTCACATGATCCACAAATGTTTTAACAATACATTTTATCAATTTTTATCAAAAATTATTAAAAAATTGATTTTAATAGCAGCAAATATGGCTAGATATTAATATTATCTTTATACATTGAAATACAATTTGGGATAAATTGTTTTTAGGGATTGGATAATCAACAAGCAGAGCATGACTCGGAACTCATCCGAGTCAAAACGAGTTAAAAATAATTAATCCTGTTATCGAGAGGGTTCCAAGTCCATCTTCCCCATTAAATTCTGAATTCATGAAGCGTGTCCTGGTTAGGGTTATTTTTGCCTCACATCAGACAGCAATCACTTGCCTACTCTCTTTCTCTCCCTCTCTCTCTCAAAATATTCTTCAATCGAGGTTTCCAATTAGCTTATCTTCAAAAGGTACCGTTCGATTTTTTTCCATTATTATTTTTTTTTTTTCACGTTTATGTATATGGCAACCGATGCTGTCCGTTAACAGATTCGTATCGGCACCGGAATCAATTTGGTAATCGGAATTTTGAATTTTCCCCAAATATGCATTTTCTTCGACTTATATATATCTTTCATATCTGATATTAAAAGATAACCGCAAAGTTTGCATTGTTTTTTTTGGGGTGGAATCACTTGCTGCTTAATTTCCGTTCTTTCATTACGTGATATCGATCTGAGAAGGTCCTGAAATTTGTGTTAATATACTGAAACAGGTGCGATGAAGGAGATTACTTGTAACTGATATATCAAACACATCCAAGGAAGATAAACCCTAGAAGCGCTGGATTTATTTTGGGGTAAATTCAGGTGTTGAAATAATGGAGTCTATAGTGGTTGGATCAGAGAAGCGCCGGGGGAGAAAAAGGAAGATAAAGGACGTAGAGAATGTAACAGTGGATGGTGACGGTAGGAGGAAAATAGTGGAGACTAGGTCGAAAAGAATAGTTGGTAGATATGTAATGAAAGAATTTGAGGGCAGTGGGGTGTTTTTGGGAAAAGTCGCTTCTTATTATTCTGGTTTGTACAGGATAGATTATGAGGATGGTGATTGTGAGGATTTAGAGAGTGGTGAATTGAAGGTGCTTTTGGTTGAAGATAGCAAAATAATTGGTGAATGGTTGGAGAGGAAAAAGAAGTTGGATGAGCTATTGTTAAGTAAAGATGTACATGCAAAGAATTCTAAATTTAAAAATGCCCCAGCAAATGCTACTGTTGATAATAAGGTTGAAGCATTGTTGTTAAGTGAGCCCACAAACGGTGGGGTTGGTGCTATTGAAGTGGAGGAGGTCCAAGAAGAAGCCAATACTTATGCTGATGGTGATTCATCAAGTGATTCATGTGAGGATGCTCAGGAGCAGGATGCTAGTCTGGAGGTGGAAGAACCAGTTGTTCCTCCACCAGAATTGCCTCTATCTTCTGGTCACATTGGAGTCCCAGAGGAGTATGTTTCACACCTTTTCTCTGTATATAGTGTTATGCGTTCGTTTAGTGTCCCACTGTTTCTGTATCCTTTTGGATTGGATGATTTTGTGGGGGCGCTCAATTGCTCTGTTGCGAACACTTTGTTGGACTCTGTTCATGTTGCTTTAATGTCTGCCTTGAAGCGCCATATTGAAAGGCTCTCATCAGAAGGTTCAGAGCTTGCATCAAAGTGCTTGAGGTACTTTCTTAGATCTGTTTATGCACTTCAATTGCTGTTTTGGCTGTTAATGAAGGTTGCGTGTATCTTTGACGGAGCTATTCTTTTCTTGTTTATGCTTGCTTCTATCATACTTGAGTAGAGTAAGGGGAAGAATGCAAAATCGTTCTCTCAATACTTAACACGCGAAGTAATTTGTATGAATTTCAGGTCTATGATAGTGTAGTTTGCATTGTTTCTCATAAATCCTTGGGTGTTGGACTATCGCAATCGTTTGATCATTACAAGTTATTCATGTATGCTAATCAAATTCTTGAAATGACATTTTTATTTATCCACATTACATGAAGTATTCTCCTGCTAATTATGCCCTCACTTGAAAATGTTTTGTTGAGGAGCACTTACTGTATACTCATGTTCTTTCTTGTGCGAGTCATTTTGCGAGATTGCTCATATATTTTTCTTGACCTTTCTGCTCTCAGGTGCATAGATTGGAGTTTGCTTGATTCATTGACTTGGCCTGTTTACTTGGTCCACTATTTAATGGTTATGAGGTATACAGATGGACCTGACTGGAAAGGATTTTATGCACATACCCTGGAGAGAGATTATTATACTTTATCTGTTGGGAGGAAGCTATTGATTTTGCAAATTTTGTGTGATGATATTCTGGATTCTGAAGAGCTAAGAGTAGAAATTGACATGCGTGAAGAATTAGAAGTGGGAATAGACACTGATACAGGGACAATGGTTGCCCCTGCAGGTGGACCAAGAAGAGTTCATCCGAGGTATTCTAAAACTTCTGCCTGCAAGGACAAAGATGCAATACAAATCATTGCAGAGTGTCACGAGATAAAGCCGTCTCTTAATTCTCATTCTTTGGGGTCTGAAATAAGTGGACCAGTTGAAAGCTCTGTTGTTGACCAGGATGGTAATGGGGATGAATGCCGTCTCTGTGGTATGGATGGATTACTGCTTTGTTGTGATGGTTGCCCGTCGTCTTACCATTCAAGATGTTTGGGACTCTGCAAAATGTATATGCCTGAAGGACCATGGTTTTGTCCCGAGTGTAAAATTAATGCTACAGGACTTAAAACTTTGAGAGGTACAGCTCTAAGGGCAGGAGAAAATTTCGGTGTTGACTGTTATGAACAAGTCTTTGTGGGTACTTGTGACCATTTACTTGTGTATGTTTCTAATGCCTTATCTTATATTCTTTCCCCTCTGTCAACCTTTAGAATCTTTATTTAAGAACTAAGATAGTGAGATGATACATGTTTTGCCCTCTTAATTAAATCAAAGTTTCTTTCTCTCTCATTCTGTAACATTAAGTTGCTGCTCATCTTTTATAATGTTAGTTTGATTTTTGTTACCAAATGAAATTGCAGGTTGAAGGCCTCGATTAACTCAGAAGTTTGTCTCAAATACTATCATAGACATGACATTCCTAGAGTTCTCCAAGCCCTTCATTCGAAGGTGGAGCATGTTACCATTTATTCAAATATATGCCAGGGGATTTTGCAGTATTGGGAAATGCCAGAGGACATTTTACCGCGAAATAGAACATCTGAAACTGATATTCAGTTAGCAGACCATAAAGAAAGTAGTGTGTGCGCTACCCACTTGGCTACTTCGGTGGACAAGCTAGTCCCTGAGAGTTTTGAAGTTGAGAACACTGGTAGCTGTGAAACTATCAGTTCAGGGAACTTGGTTGTTTCATCTCTTAAGATCTCTTTTCAGGATCCCATGCCGAGTGGGAACTTTATGGATACAGAGTTTCCACCTGATCTGCAGGGGAACAGTGTGACCACAAGAAAACAGTCCAATTCTCTACTGAAACCCAGAATGACTGAACCAGCTATATTTACTGGTTCGGTTGGCCAGGCAGCAGATTGTTTTGAGTTAAGCCAACAAAGCACGTCAAGTATATCAGAAGTTGTTTCACACGGCATTATTAACTGCCGGCAGCCTGTCAGTGGTACCCTTGTCCACTCTAAAGTGTCTCTTCCTTGCGAAAAACTTAAAGACGGAGTTGATACAGAATCTTGTAGAAGTTCATTAGAGAGCTTCTTATACACGGGCTCATCCTTCAAGATGCAAGGATACATTAATTATTATTTGCATGGAGAATTTGCTGCATCCGCAGCTGCAAATTTGGCCGTCCTTTCATCTGAAGAAAGTCAGGTCCCTGAGTCTCGCTCTTTAGATAACCACAAAAAAGTTATGTCTGCCAGTGTTTCTCTTCAGGTAAAAGCATTCTCATCAGCAGCTATGCGGTTCTTCTGGCCAATTACAGAGAAGAAGCTTCTGGAAGTCCCAAGGGAAAGGTGTAGCTGGTGCTTTTGTTGTAAGGCTCAGGTGACCAGCAAGAGAGGATGTTTGTTAAATGCAGCTGCTTCAAATACAACCAAAGGGGCTTTGAAAGCCCTTACTGGACTGCGTTCTGTAAAGAATGGGGAAGGGAGTCTTCCTGGCATTTCAGCATATGTTTTGTTCATGGAGGAGAGTTTAGGCGGTCTAATAGTTGGTCCCTTCCTTAATGACACTTTCAGGAAGCGATGGCATAAACAGATTGAACAAGCTACCAATTACAATGCTGTAAAGATTCTTATGCTTGAAGTAAGCTTCTTGCTATAGCAGTTTTATATGCTGTGTTTACACTATCTGATGTGATCAGCTTGTCAAGTCTTATAGGCACTATATGTGAATGCACCAATGGTTTGATGACGTGAACAGTACTTGACTGTCCAAAGTTCACGTGTATCTGTTCTGTGTATGCCACATTCATGTTTATCTTTTCTTGCTCCCCATGGACGATGGACCTGTGTAGCGGGAAAATTTGTATTATTAATATTAATCTTGATCTTTCACGAGGTTGAGATTTCCCTCTCGGCCATTTACCCAATCACTGATAGAAAAAACAGCCAATGCTTGTTTATAACACTCTTTATGTTTGTTGGACTTTATATACTTTCAGTTGCATGACGGTGTTTCTGTTGCAGCTTGAGGAGAACATACGGACCATTGCTCTTTCTGGAGATTGGGTGAAGCTTGTTGATGATTGTTCAACTGAATCTTCTGCATCTCAGAGTGCAGCCAGTGCTACTGGATCTACTCAGAAGCGTAGACCAGGGAGGCGTGGCAGGAAGCCATCTGCTACGGCTGAAGTTGCTATTGATAGTCAGGACTTATTGAGTGACTTCACTTGGTGGCGAGGAGGAACCCTATCAAAGCAAATATTCCAGAGAGGGATTCTCCCATGTTCAATGGTAAAAAAAGCAGCCCGGCAAGGTAATATAGACACTCCCAGCTTTTCTTGTTCTGTAGAAAAAACTCAATGCATAATACCTTTGTTTTGTGATGTTTGCAATGTACTGTTTTATAGAAGTACCTTTTTGATAGATGTAAAAGTAGTTTACTGACATGTTGGCATACAGGTGGTTACAAAAAGATACCTGGTATTCATTACGTCGAAGGATATGAGACTCCAAAAAGAAGCAGGCAGCTTGTCTGGCGGTCAGCAGTTGAGATGTGTAGAAATGCAGCACAGCTTGCACTTCAGGTGCATCATTATCATTCAATTTTAGTATCCTGACTATATGTCTGTGCTGTTCTTTTACTTTATTCTGGCAGCATTCACTCTTGGTGAAATTTATTGATACTTTTCCTAATACATACAATTGGCTTTTGCATCAGGTCAGATACCTTGATTTTCATGTGAGATGGAGTGATCTTGTTCGCCCGGAACAGATTTCCTTTGATGGAAAAGGTCCAGAAACTGAAGCTTCTGCTTTTAGAAATGCTTTTATATGTGGTAAGAAAAACACGGAACACGAAATTAGATACTGTGTTGCTTTTGGGAGTCAGAAGCATCTGCCTTCTCGGGTGATGAAAAGTATAACAGAAATAGAGCAAAGCCATGATGGAAGGGAAAGATATTGGTTTTCCGAGACACAGATTCCATTATATCTAATTAAAGAATATGAAGAAAGTGTGGAGAAGGACAAGCCTGTGGACGTGTTGTCCAAGTTGCAGAGGAAACAGTTAATGGGTTCCCGCAAAAATATATTCTCTTATCTGTTATGGAAGCGAGATAATATGGACAATTTTTACTGTTCTTCATGTCATCAGAATGTCTTGTTTAGGTATTTTGTTTCACCTGTCTTTCCCTTTACTGTTTCTGCCCCTGCACCACTTTTCTTTCATTAATATTTCTCAATTTTTGTGATGTTCAGGAATGCTGTAAAGTGCAGTGCATGCCAAGGTATTGCAATACCATCTTTTATTGAATTGTTATTAGTTCTGTAACAGTTTGAAATTTGCGTTTTCGTCCAATATACTTGAACCAGTTTGAGGAGCATAGTGAAAACTACTGAATTTCCAAATCTCCCTTTTAAATGAATGCTGAGGAACTAAATGTGAGTACCAGAAAAAAGTGAAGTGTGTAATACACTGGGTGAAAAATAGGATTAGATGTTTACCATACGGAAATCATCTCTCGTTTATATCTCTAACTGTGGATAATAATCTTGTTCCATTACAACCATTTTGGCTTTATAATCTTTTCTATTTGTAAATTAACTTCTGTTTTGGTATCTCATTTTTATTCTCCATTACATCTGTTTTTCTTATATAGTTAGGCTCCGTTTGATACACGACATTTTCCATGGAAAATTTTTCATTTTCCAACTTTTGTAGCGTTCGATAGGCAAAATTTTCCCTGAAAAATGTTTTCCACCTTTTTGAGGAAAAAAATTCTTGATGTTTTGGTTGGTTTTGAATTTCCACCCTTTTTTTTTTGGCAATTGGTAAAAATTTTAGACACAATGGTAAAAATATTTATCACTTTCATTGACAATTTTCATGCAAAACAAAGCCAAACGAATGGTATTCGGTATAGTAAATTTTATTTCATTTTTTTTTTGGCAATTGGAATAAATTCTAGATCCAATGGTAGAAAAAATTATCAATTTTCATAAAAAAGGAAGCCAAACGGACATCAAACTTTCAACATTTTCTAGGTGAAAAATTATACCAATCAAACACAATTAATTACAATTCCCAGTAAAATAATTTCTAAGTAATTCAATTCCCTGTAAAATATTTTCTTTCCACCAATTTTCCACATTTGCAATCAAACGGACCCTTAGTGTTATATTACTGTTCTCAAAGTGTTTTTAATGGTGCATGTCGTATCCATGGAGTCCATCGTTTTAGCTATTGTGTTCAATTTCATCCTTGCATCGGATGTTAGTATTGGTAGTTAACATGATCTGGAGGCAGGGTGTTAGAAATTCAGAATAGTGGTTATTGGGTGTCTTTCCTCATTGTTTCTCTGTGAGTAAATTAAAACTTTATTCTATAGCACCATTTAGTGGCGCAAACATAACCAATGGAGAAGATGCAGCATCCGTATCTCTAATCTACTGTTGGGCATTTTTGATATATACTCGTGGTAAGAATTAGCATATATCTCTAGGATTCACAAATAAATTTTGTATTACAAGCTACGACATCACGAAGAACTTGTATACTTGCACATAATGGCATTATATAGAACTCTTATGTGTCTTGAAAAAGATGTTATCCTCAAACTTATCTGGCCCCCTGCTGAATGCTTGAAAGGTTGCCAACGATTTGCAGAGTTCCTCTATTTGTGATGTTTGTTCTCAAGTTCTTATCAATTTTGTTCTCTTGGACAAACCTATTTTCCTTCCCTTTATCACACACCAGTCCCTTCTCCCCTCCAAAAGATAAGTACGGAACCATAATTTTTGGTTCCACAGTAATGTAATTGTATTTAGTGAGCTTTCTGTTGCTGTGTATCTTTGAAATTGTATGGAGTCTTGAAATTAATTTTTAAGAGATGGGGAACCAGGGGCAGTGAAGTCTGGACGAAAATTTGGTAAGAGTATATCGTGCTCTATTTTCTCACAAAAACCATTTGGCATGTGTGCCTCTCATTTGATGATTAATCATCTATTGAAATAATATTTTGGTTAAAGATCTAGGAGAACGCTAATTTTCATTTAGTTATTACATGTCAGTGATGCACCGTTCCTTTGGTATATGTAAGGTTTAATAATGTCTGAATTCGCTTCTTGTAATAGTTTGTCAGATGTATGGAAGATTATATTCAGTTTTTACTCAAGTTTTAGAAAGAAAAGCCTACATCTACCATTAATGATCCCCTCTTGTGAAATGGTTGGGATCATATTAACAATTGGGGGAATTCTTTTACGTTCTCTTTTGGAAAATTTTAGTGGCAGTGTTGAGTCCCCTCTTGCTTATGACAGTACTATCAAATTATTCATCAGTTATCAATAAAATTTTATTGAGCAGGTCTCTGTCACCAGCAATGTGTTACTAGTTCAACAATTCACGTGAACGAGGAAGTTGAGTTTGTGATAAATTGCAAGCAGTGCTACCAGACTCGGGCTTTAACTCGAACTGAAACCTATAATGCGTCCCCCAGAAGTCCTTTACTCCTTCAAGGACGAGACATTCTGAACACAGCTGCTAATAAACATGGAAAGCAAGCAGTCTATAATGGGTTATCAGCATCAATTGGAACGGTGCAGCGTGTTCCTGAGGTGAAATCAATTGATTCTTCTGTATCTGTAAACAAAGGAAAAAAATTATCCTGGGGTCTGATATGGAGGAAGAAGAACTGCGAAGACAATGGAATTGATTTCAGATTGAAGAACATTCTTCTGAAAGGCAATCCACATATGGACTTGGCAAGACCTGATTGCCGTCTTTGTAATCAGCCATATAATTCTGATCTAATGTACATCCGCTGCGAAACATGCCAACGTAAGATTATTTTAATGAATTTTATACATGATCTTCATTCATTAGTTTATTATTATTTTTATTGTTCTGGCTATGCAAGTAACTAATGTGTTGGCATTGTGGCTATTAATAGATTGGTTTCATGCTGATTCTGTTGAATTGGACGAGTCCAAGATTTTTGAGGTTGTTGGATTCAAATGCTGCAAGTGCCGTAGGCTCAGATCACCCGTATGCCCGTACTTACCTCCAGAAAAGAAGGCAGCATTGGAGAAGAAGATGATGAAGAAGGTTCCAAAGCAGGAAATGTCGAGAATGGGCTCTGATTCCAGTGTAATCCCTGCACAAGCTAGAGAGGAAGCTGTGCATGTGCCATTAGATGATCCTCTCCTCGTTTCTCTTTCTGGAGTCGAGCAACTTACTGAGGACAAGTTGAAAATGGATCGTGGATGGATTAATGCTACTGTATCTGAGCCTGGACCTCGGAAACTGCCAGTCAGAAGGCATATCAAGCAGGAAAACGATGCTAATTGTTCTTTGCCAACTGATAGCTTAACTTCTCCTCTAGAAGTAAATGTCTTCAACTCAACTGAAAAGTTGCCTGTTCGGAGACACATAGCACGGGAAAACAATGTAAATTGTTCTTCGGCAACCTATTCTTTTCAGGTTCAACCATCAACTCCTTTTGAGGCAAATACTGTGAACTCTGTGGAAGATTCATTTTCCCCTCTTGTTGAATGGGATGTTTCCAATGGGGGATTTGATGATGCTATAACACTGGATTATGATTGTCTAGGTTTTGATGATACGGAGTTTGAACCTCAGACCTATTTCTCTTTTAATGAATTGCTTGACTCTGAAGAGGCTGGTGGTTCAAATGGTGCTGAATTACCTGAAATCCCAATAGAAAACTGGGAAAATTCATCTGCATTCCCACAGAATGAAGTTCTTGAGATATCTTATGATAATGAAGAACCTATGATATCTGTTGAAACCGATCTTCATATTCCTTGTAAGATTTGTTCTCACAGCGAACCTTTCCCAGACCTTTCTTGTCAAATATGTGGTGTATGCATTCATAGCCATTGTTCTCCATGGGACAAGCAGTTGCCTCAGGAGGACGGCTGGAGGTGTGGCAATTGTCGGGAGTGGAGATAGATGTCTTTTGGGGTTTTTGATATTTGGAGAGGTGGTCTCTATTGTTTGAGTTGGTTGGGGAATGGACGGACAACATTATTTGTCGACTGAGGAGACGAGCAATTACAAAGCAAATTAGAATATGCTAGTCGTTTGTGATGTTTGCTTGAGATGGTATGGAAATTGGAGTGGCAACGTGGTAAATGCCTATTGCTGTGCTCAATTTACTTCGTAGTTAACAGGACTTGTTTGTTCTTGTTTTGGTAAGTTTGTGTGCTACAAACAGGAGGAGGATATGCTTCTTTGTCAGGTTTAATTGATGATAGAAGTGAATAGCCGAGCTTATTATTTCCCTTTTGAGTTGTGGGGAAAATAGTGACTTTTTTTTAGACTGAAATTCTTCTGATCTTGAAGGATAGGCTAGGGTTTTTGGTGCTTATCTTATTCTTTTGCTTGTACAAAACATTGGGAACAAGTATTTTGAGATCTGTCAAGTCATTGTTGTACCCCTTTGATTCTCTTTCAGAGTTGTGGGAAACACATC
Organism: Fraxinus excelsior; assembly: GCA_019097785.1. NCBI lineage: Eukaryota > Viridiplantae > Streptophyta > Magnoliopsida > Lamiales > Oleaceae > Fraxinus > Fraxinus excelsior. The sequence continues at coordinate 15,537,170 of CM032626.1, forward strand.
ATTGGTTCGTTGGTCTTTAATCCAAGTCACCGAAATTCATTTTGCTTTAAGCTAGTCATTGAACTTAAATATTTGTTACAGTTTGATAATTCTATCCATGTTTGTTGGAAAATTTGTTGGGGGTAGTGTAGTTGAGTATTGACTGTTATCTCACATTTTCTGTTAGTCAGATGAACGATAGGGACGGAGTGGCCAACTCAGAACAAAATTTAAGTTGAGTGACCAATTTAAAGTGAAATGAAATTTTATTAAATTTCAGTCACTACCATTGTATTTAATACACTGTTTGATAACCCATTATTTGAATTTTTTTCTACATATTCATTTTTAATCACACAATGAAATATTCTGCACGTAAATTTAAAATTTTTTCTTATTTTTTAATCACACATTCTCCTAAAAAATACTATTCAAAACATTGTTTTTGAAAAAAAGTGACCATCAAACAAGGGCTAAATAAATGTTTTTATGTTTATTTTAAAAAATTAAAAAGAAAATAATTAATTACATGTTAATAAATAGATGAATTTTTGTTGGAATTTGTTTTTATAGATTGAGTAGAAAAATGTATGATATAAACATACTTTAGGTAAATGCTTATTTATGTATTTGACAATGTACGTAGTACCCTAATGCAACTGGCGAGCACGACTCTTGCTAAAAATGTATTCAAATGATTGAGAAGTCCTAAACGTCGTTTCTCTTGTCATCCGAAAATGAAAAAATCGATCAAACGGAAATTCACTCTTCATGGTACCTTAGCGTCAACGTCTCATTCGTCAATCGCATGTTTCGCCATTGTTCATATCCACTTCTGTCGAGGATGATACATTTGGGGTTTTGAGGTTGTCTCAACAATGTTCGCTGCACTTTGTTGTCCATATGGTGGAGAGCTTGGTTCGATGTAGTCATTGGCAGGAGAGGGGTTGGGGGGACGTTGAAGATTTTGCTTCTTGCATAACGAATAATATGACGTAATTCGCCACATACTACTTATGTTAGGGTGGACGAAATTTGATTTGGGCAATTTGTTCCATATTTTCAACTAAAACCATTTTGTACGATTTGAATTTTTTTCAAACCAAACCAAACCATTATTTGTGGTTTGGTTTGATTTTAATCCGTGCTTTTACCCTTCGATATTATAGTAATATATTTAAAACAAGTTAACATATAAGTTTAAACGAGAACTAATAATATTAAATTACATTTATATTGTTTGAAATTCGAAATACAAACAAAAAGACAAAAAAATAGTAGTAACTTAGCATCTAGCAACATGTCAACGACTTTCCCCACTCAAACTTTTACAAACGACAATATCAGAATAAGAACATGAGTATAAAAATTGTGTTCTAACATCTCATTTGATAATAATTGGATCAATATCCCATTTTGTAACACATGATTCGACTTTTGTATAATATAAAACAATATAAAAATATTCATTAGTCTTTCTTACTAATATGGAGGAGCAATTAAAAACCAATATGCATAGAAATATCAAAATTGATAATAGAAAATAAATATCACCTTTTACAGCTTTCTTCGAATCATCCAATGTCTCTGCCTCATCCAAATATTGACGAAACATTATAGGTTCATTGCTGCTATGCAACCAATTCTTCGTGTATATCAAGGCCTCAACGATTTTTGCACCCAATGAACTCCTAAAGGAATCGAGAATCCTACTACTCGTGCAAAATGCTTACTTCAAAACAATGGTGGATATTTGAATCACTAATACATCTTTGACAAATTGGGAGGCAATTTTGTACTTGTGCGCATTCAATTTCCACCATGATAATATATCAAAATTGGGATTGCATGCTCTCAACGATCAAACAAATAATCACCAAATCATTTTTCTCACATTGCATGTTTTGCATAAGTGTAGCTTTAAAAGTAGAAGGAATCACTACAACAAAAATGATCATTTGCAACACTAGAAAGACAACATTTGTTAATTAAGTATTGCTAAAGGGATATATTACAACATTTTAATAAGTGAATGTTGTCATTGGTTAATATAATTGAGTTTTGGCAACATTTTTTAAATGCATGTTGTTAATGTCACATTTCGCAACGTTTATTGAATGTTGCGAAAAATCTCATTTTCTGAAACGTTTATTGAATGTTTTTGAAATCTGATTTTAGAGCAATGTTCAATGAATGTTGCTAAAACTCATAATATCTAGTCTTTTGCAACGTTCACTAACTGTTGCAAAAAGTTTCACGTTACAACATTTATTGAATGTTACGAAAAGTTTCATTTTTCATAAGGTTTATTGACGGTTGCGAAAACATTCAAAAAATTTTAAAGCCGACAACCCACTACGCAACCAAAATTCACCCAGCCCAAAGAAACAAGCAAAACATAGTTGGAGTTGCATTTTTCATCAAACCCTAATGAAGCTTGTGCTCCCAATTTTTTACCCATCTTCTCTACGCCTCTTCCGGCGTTGGCGTCGCCGTAATAGCCGGCGGCAATCTTCTCACCCTCAGCAAAGTAAAATACAATGTACCTTCCTATTCAACCTCCAACCCTCTAAACAAACGTATCAAGCCCAGAGGATAAAAAAATAAAGATAGAATATTTTTTATTTATTCTACCAAATGTAAATTAAAATTACAGGAAACACACACAACAGATAAAGTAGAAATGCACTTAGGCGAATCATAAGGCATATCGGAAGGTTGGATCCGGAGGCGGATGGGGAAGCTTTGGACTCCGACATTGCCGGTGGCGGAGGAATTGAACTCAATCCCGCAATGGAGCTCCGAGTATAGATCCGACTCACGGAAAGCCAGTCGGTATGTCCTACTATCCTAAAAGAGTCAATCCGCCAGGTACTATTCATTTTGAAGCATTTTTGTTAGCCTAAATTGCCCCATATCCATCCCCTACTATTTACACCAACTGCCCCATATCTGTCTTCCACTATTCACACGTGGGTTAATGGTAATTTGTATTCCTACAATTGTTGAATTTAATATTTCTCCTACGACACAACATGTTGAGTACTGTTCATTTTGAAACATTTCCGTTTACCCATTTTACCCTTAAAATCTTTGACATCTTCGAGTAAAAAATATCTCTTTATTTTGTGTTCCCATTTTATCCCCACTAAACATCATGTTTTTCCCCTTTTATCCCATCATTTATTGTTTATGACGGTTGTTACATATATGACAAAAAAAGAAAAAAAAAAATGCAGCCTCAATTGTTGACTTCACATGCTTTTATATATTCAAGAACCGAAAAGTTGGGAGTAAAAAATGTAGGTGCTATATTTTTGTATTTTTGAATACCTATCACATTACATTTAGTTAAAAAGGAAACTCATATTTACAATAACTTTTGATCTTTTTGTAGTCGGTTGATTTTTGTAGTCGGTTGAAGATATTAGTCTAATTATATTGGAGAAGTAATGAAGAAAAAATTATTCCATCATCGTCCTCTTTACAGTTTCTAGAAATCTTGAAAATATTTATTTTACTCCATTATCTTTTTCAGCTTGTACGAGCAAATTTTGAAGCTCTGGTATTGTAGCAGAACATAAATTTGAGAATTTCTTAACTTTATTGCTATTTACTGTAAATATTTATATGTAAAAGTTATTTTTGTTTCTATTATTATTATTATTATTACTTTTGCATGTTTAGATATTTTTGTATTTTTGAATACCTATCACATTACATTTAGATTTTGTTCCCATGTTAAGATAATTACATAAACAAAAATGAAACTATAAAAAAAAAAAAAATTAAGACTTCCGCGTGTGGAGGCTGCTGCTAGGGTTCGAGTTCTGGATGTTGCGCTTTCTCTCATGTGCTACATCGGTCCACAAGTCTGCTATGAACCTTGAATTTTAATAAATATAAACAATTAGATGGAGTACTGTAATTTTTAATAAGTAGTTTTGAATGTTGTTGTGCTTTTTTAGGTTTATGATTCATTGATTGAGTACACTTTGAGAGTCGTTGGATCGATTTCCAGTCGAGATTGTGTGAATATTGTTGAAGCGTGTGCAGAGGTATCGTAAAATTTACGCAGACATAAAGGTCTTTGTACTTGCTCTCGCTCTGTTTTAGTTTTAGAACTTATATTATGAGGATGCAGTGGTCGTGATTCCAAAATTTTGCTTTGTAATGCCAAGCTGACTGCTTTACACTCAGTTTTTGGACGAACTTGGTAATATGCTACTATTGGTAAAATCCAGATTATGACTCTTGAATGATATTAAATTACTTAGAAATTCTTCTACAGTTGAAATTTTATTACATAATGATAAAGGTTGATACAAATGTTTATTTGATTAAATGAAATTTTATTTCCTTTCAACAGAAAGTGGGTAGGAGTGAAATTTTCATCAAGCTTTGAAGAAAGCATTTGATGTATCCTGCTAATCTTTACTTGGATTACTCACCATGTTGTTTTGATGAGAAATTAAGACGGAAAGTCGAAATGTTTCGGATTTGTAAACTTTGAGAATGCAGAGGATGCTGCTAGATCTGTTGAGTTGCTTAATGGTAATAAATTTGATTACAAGGAATGGTATGTCGGAAGGGCCCAAAATAAGAGTGTGTTTAGTAGAGATTAAAATTAAAAAATTAGTCGTTATTGTTGACTTTTATTAGAAGCGTGAGACCCAACAACGACTATATTTTCAATTTTAATTGGATTAAAATCTATACCGAACAAGCCCTAAATTTGAGAGGGAGCTAGAATTGAACTCCAATTTGAGCAGTGTGTGAAGGAAGAAGTTGATAAATCACATCCAACCTATATGTCAAAAATCTGGATGCAAAACCCAAAGTAAAAGAAATGTGCAAATAAGAAGGAGATGAAGCCATGGGAACAGCATTCAGCTGTGGTAAACATCCCTCGATTTGATTACAACACTCCGTCTGCTCTTCTCCAACATTCACATTCTGGATTCCTCATTACTTGCCCAATAAGTCAGTCTTCAATCCCTATATACGTTTTTGTATTTTGTTATTTTGCTTTTTGTTTAATCTGCTGGGTTCAAAATTTGATGCTAATTTGATAGAAAGGACGGAAATTGATGTGGGTTCCGATGAACCTGTATTAATTTAACTCCTCTTAGTTATTTTAACTTAACATTGCTAAAGTTTAGTTGACTGCTCCATCCAGGAAGAGAAGTTTAAGGAGAAAAGGTTTCCCAAGACAAAGATTATGTGTACAAATGCCTTAGGACTATCAAAGGTGATTCCAACAAATGAATAAGTTGATTTGTTTGCTTAAGTTAAGGGATTTGGGTAGATTGTTTCCTAGTTTGTTAGTTGCTATTTCTCGATATAATAAAGCCTTTTGCTTTTCCCGATTGACCGAATTGATAAAATGAGGTCAATTGATAAAATGATATCGTTTGTATGTATTTTCTTTCAATATGTTGCACGGGTTTTCAAATTGATATATATGTTGATATCTTATGCAGAAGTTGAAGCATTGTGTTATAAAGAAGGATATCGGTTGCACTCTCCGTGTACCACAGACAGCTCTCATGGACGGAGATAAATTTTTTTCCCATTCAGAATAAAAAAAATGTTTTATTTTTTTAATTAATAATCACAACACAATTTTAAATTAAATAATATTCACAATAATAATCATTAGTAATAAATAATTCCAAACTACCCACACCACTTTTCACCTATCCACACCATTCATCTACTTTTCATCTACCCACACCAACCTCCCAGCACTTTCTTTCATTTCCTCTTCTACAATTCAAAGAAACATACCACCACCACCAACGCCAACCATCAAATCCACCGTGGAAAAGGTATATCTAAACAAGTGGTGATTTTGTTCGTATTCTATGATTTGTTGGATCGTTTGTTGTTGATGCTTGTGTGTGTATAGAAGTAGATGCTTATAATTATGTGTATCTATTGTTGCATAAATATATCATCCGTTCATGGTAGAATTTGGGGGTTTTGAGAATTTTGGTCAAGATTTCTTTTCCCGACCTTATTTTCTTCCGATTAGTGGACAATATGTATTGCCTAATTCGTCTTTTATGTTAGGATGAAATGGACTAAAAAGGTATTCTGATTTTTTTTTTTGCATTTGTTTGTTTATAACAAGATTTTTGGGTAAAGTATCTTGGAAAGTTTGGTTCAATTTTTTTATTCTAAAGGGTTGTTAGTGTGAATATTTTTATGTCACCCTCTTATTTTTTGATTTACTGCTTGCTTCATTTGTTAGAATAATATACAACATGGTACGCCTAAATCCTAATCACATGAACACATAAAGTTGAAGAAGGATAAAATTATATTTTCAAATATCGCAATTTCTTATTTTAATACATGCTTATCTCTACAAGTTATTTAGCCAAGCATAAATTTCAACATTTGTTAAAAGTTTAGTAGTAATACATTTAACATTGACTAGGGATTTAAATTGTGCTCTTATCATATTTTATGCAGACGTCTTTAAAATATATACTTTCTCCAAATCAATGGTATTTTGCTACCATAACTCAATATCCAAATCATCAGTATTTTCAGGATTTTGTAGAGTTCATCAATGCAGATCAACTAGCCAATTAGATATGTAGTAACTTCCATGAATTTCTATATCGTATTATTTATAGAGTTGAAAAAGAACAACAATTTAGTAGTAAAATATTTCATGAATTTATAATGCGACTTGTCAACTGTGGCAAGAATAATCAAGTCTGGGTAAAATTAGATGATCATTTGGCCCGCTTTGGTATGCAATAGTTTTGTCTCATAATAGGATTATATTGCCACGCGATATCTTTGAATTTCGACTCTAACAATGATAGACTTAGAAATCACTACTTCAGTAGTACCAAAAAAATTAAAATGACAATGCTTTCTGAAGCATTCCACCTATGTGAAAATGTAGAAGATAAATTTAAATTTTGGCTGGTAATGTTTGTCAAATGTATTTTAAAACCTACTAGAAGATATATTGACTACAGAACTTTAGGCATAGTTGAGAACATTCATGTTTTCTTTGCATATCCATGGGGTCGTAAAGCATATCCATGGAGAGTGCATTCCGTAGTGCTATTTCATCTGTCCTTTATGAATTATTTAAATTCAATTTTCTCTACTAGGCATTTGTCTATAATAATCTAAAATGACTACTAGATAAAATTTAAGTTTAAAAATTATGCATGCAATACAAGCTAATTATGTAATGAGAAACTTAGACCAGGGAACCTCTAGAATGTAAAAGAAGGATGTAAAATGAAACATAATACTATTTTTTATTGATAATAAAATAAGTCCTACATGGGCACGCAGTCAGTGTACAAGTAGTGTCTATGTCGTTGTAAACTATCTATATTTGTAAGCAAAGGTAGTATTAAATTACTTAAAACAACCATTTGGATCAGAAACTTAACTGAAGATGCTAAAAATGCCTTTTGTTAACAACTATACCGTCTTCTATCCAAAAACAAACTTGCATTTTTTTCACTTTGGGTTTTCCGCAGAGTCAAGCACATTGAGTTGTTCATCTTCTATGGTAGTTTTCATTTTCTTCTTCAAACCAATTTCAAGTTTTTCGTCTGCAATTTGAAACAATTTTTTCTAGCGTTTGCCTTTTGTAGTTGGTTTGTTTGAATTATCACATGTTGTAACCGTTGTGACTAAATTGATGATATCACTGGTTGTAGGAGAAGAATCGAGTTCCATGATTGTGTTTGAAGAATTCACACCAGTCACTATTGTTGAACAAGTGAATATGATTTCATATCGGTATTCCGATGGATTTTGTCTCCTCGATGTCGCTTTTAGTTAGAAGATTTGTTCTTCTTCATTCCCAATCTTTATTACATCTGCCATTTGTGTATCCGAATCCTACTATATGAAGAGTGTAGTTAAATTATAGGTTGTATATGAAAAAAACTGGTAAGAGATTAGTGGTATTTGAGTTTTACCTTTTCAATATGATTCATTATGTTAGTAACATTAGCTTCCAATAATGTTTCTGCATTTTTTTCTAACATACTTGCGTCTAATCTTCCTGATTTGTCTTGAAGATGTACAAAAACATTTGCTCTACATGGAGAAGTTAATAAAATTACATATTACGTTTTGAAGAAAGTAGTAATTTTAATAAACTGTTAAGTAGATGTTTAGAGGGTGTTGATACCGTGGTATGACTTTAGTATGTTCAAACTTGCAGAAACGACATTTATGAATTTCATCCAAGTCTCCATCATTGGATGTTTTGTTACAATTACTGCAAGCTAAGTACCAAAATCTTTGATGTAGTGTAGTGATTTTCCATTGACTTTCACCCAATAGAATTTTTTCTGTATGTAAATGGATTTGTAAAGTTAGAAAGGTAGTAAAAACAAAAGTTGTAAGTCTTCATTCAAATTATGTAATTATAGAACATTGAAAATATGTGTGAATGTATGTATTCAATTAAGCAGGTGTGAAATCACCCACATGTGAACTCCTTGCAAATCAACAATATATGTGAATTTGGTCTTATCTGGAGGTGAAATTTTTGGTGGTGTGATTGAAACAGATGGTTTATCTTCAATCAATTTATTTAGTATTTCTTCGTTTGTGTCAACCCTGCTATAAATAAAGAAGCCAAACAATTAAGTATAGAAGGTAATTAGTAAATTTTATAAAGATGAGAAAATTCAAGAAGTTTTTTAATCGTAACCATTCTCTGTAATCTGCTACTGCTAAAATTTCCTCATTAATGAAAAAAGTGTTGTTCACTTTAGTTGAAAGTGTAACGCCTAATAAAAAGCAAATTCTATGATTAGCTTTTTGTAATATGTAAATACGATTATAAAGGAAATACTATATTTGTGTTTGATTTAACGTTGTATGAAGACACTTTCAGATTAGTTGGCCATATGATAGGTTTGCTTCCAACATTTTCACTTATTGTAATGCATTATCTGTCAACGAAGGTGTCCCACATCATTAGTATGACAGTTTGAAAATGTTTATTTATAAGTATAACATCTTGAAGACATGCTTCTGTGTCGAAATGCGTTTGTATAATCCTTTTTTGACGAACTTCTACAACAATACCTATAATACTAAAAAATTTGTACTTGTCTGCATTAGTATTCATGTATTGTTCTAGCTGGTTAAATGGGATCAACTCATATTTTGAGAAGATGAAGTTAAGGTTATCTTCAGGAATTTCTTCTATTTTCGTCTTTCCTGTTATGCTCCAAACTTTGTCTTGAAGTGACCCATTGAACTTGTTCTTATTGTCTTTCATTGTTGCATTGGATAACATGTATGTGTTCTCGAGTTTGCGTTCATTCGTGAGAGCTGAAATATTTGCATCGTAGAGAATACTCGTTACTTTATTACCCTTGTCGAAACATATAAAGAGGATAACAAGATATATATATATATATAAACATACCTCTAAATCCATCAAAAGAATATTTTGGTATTGGCTAGTAGTATTGCAGGCAGTTTTCGATGGTTATTTTCCTACAACTACGACTTTAGCAGACCAATTATTATCAGATGTAGAAATTTGTGGGATGAGTTTATAGATTATAGCCATTGTTGATATCTGTAAATGACATTAAAAATGTTTTTTTTTAGTATTACTTCTTACTCTTGATTAAAACAAAAGTAGAATTAAATATACATATAGAATATAAAGTAGTTATGTGAAAATAATTTACCAGAATCTTGGAAGTGTTGATAGTATATAAATGGAAATTGTGATGTTGATGTTGAGGGTATTTATAGAACATATAATAGATAGTAATTGTAAAATAATTGTTTTTAATTTCAATCATACACATGGTTGTATGGGTTTTGTACATGTATCTCTAGTTCTAGTAGTGAAATACCTTGATGTGAATAGTAAATATCCAGTCCAGTCTAGGTGAGAAGATCTAAGTGTATGTGAAGTGTAAAGTTGAAAAATCTTTCTATTAATTTCTTGAATTTTTCATGCGTGTCAGTTGGAAACTATCTAATTTATATATGATGTAGAAAAACATTTTACTTTTTATCTTACAACTGTTGAAAAATAAATTAAGGAGTACGTTTGGGACTTATCTTATAGTTTTGTTTCAAAAATAATAAGTATATATTGAAGTATACAAGGTTCCAAGTGGTAGTGATATTCATTTTTCTTTTTTGTACACTAAGTATTATAAAATAAAATGTATAAGTATTAGTTTACGTGTTGTATATTCATGGAGTTGTATGTTCCCTTAAATTTGTAAGAATCATAGTTGAAATTAGTTAATATAGAACACTATAAGTATGGCATATATATGTTGTTATTTGAGAATACAAGTATACCATATATAGGTTGTTATGCGAGAAATTATTTGTCAACGTTGTCATAAGAACTTGGTATTATATAGAAGTCTCTTACATGAGTTTTTTTTAATCTCTTAATAAAAAGTTACAATCGCTTTAAACGATAATAGAGCCACATAGAAACTACCAATTAATCTAGAGCATATGTTCAGACACGTATACATGTAAAATATTTTTAAAGCGTAAAATGAGATTTAGTGACAAATATTTTGAATTGATTTTAGATACATGTTTATCTAAATGATGATTGAGTCATATTAGTGAAAGTCTCGCCAATTATGATTGTGGAATGATATTCACTACTTTTGATTTCAATTCGTTGTACAAGTAGTCAAATGCAACAAGAGGATAATTAACCTACAAATAAAGGTTTAGACTAATAAAATAAAGTAACGTGTATTCAATTAAGTAAAAAAATCGGTTAATGTTTAGGGTTGTCCTTACAATATTTCTATCTGGTGTGATAATTGTTGAAGTAATCCAGTGTTAGTGTTCTTTTGAAAATACAAGAGAACATAATAATTTGTGATATGAATTTATATGATTTGCTTCCTATTTACAACAGGGGTGCTTGGAGCAGAAATCAATAATTATTCCAGTAATATAAAGTATTAAAAAACATATGTTGAGATGTTTTTAACAATAATTTCCATTGCTAGATATATAGGAAATTTTTATAAATATTGACAAAAATTCTATTAATTTTTTTACAATAGCGTTGTAAAATGTTTTCTTGTAAAGAATTTGTAGCGATGAATTTAGTGTTAAAATTTATCATAAATAAAATAATATGTAAACAATAATTCTTACCTAATAAGTGAAATATTTTTGCTGTAGTGCTTGGCAAGAATGGATGTTGAAAAGGTTTTCGTTACATAATACATTATTACAGTCTGTAGCCACGAAGAATCGTATTTGATGAATAGAGGAACTTGGGAAAACTTCAATAGCAAAAGTAGAAAAAAAAAATAGAAACTTTATGTTTACACGAATGAAAGCAAGAAGAATGAAACTATTATATTTTAAGAAATTATAATCCTCTCCTCTATTAAAAGAGTGAATCCGCAGTTTACTGTTCATTTATGTCCTATTTTGGTTTTCCCTGTTTATCCCCAGTTTGTTACCAAATTGTCCTCTGTCTATCAATTATAAATATAAATAGCGATTGTTTGGAGGGAAAAAAAGGTTCGCGCCGCGAAAAATTATAAATTATAGGCGGTTGAGAATTTGCTGTTACCAATGAAAATGAATTTGCTGTTACCAATGAAAATGAATTTGTTGTTACCAATGAAAATGTAGACGCCGAAATTCACTGTATCTGCTTTCTTCAGTCGGTCGCCGATTTTTGCTGTGTCTGTTCTTGTTCGAAGGCGGTGCTGTTTAGCGTGTCATAACAGTGGCTGTATTTTCCTTATATAAAGGAGACAAATGCATTTCATTTCATTACTTTGCAATCTGCAAATAAGAAAAAAACTATTCCATTTCATCGTACTCTTTTTTCTGCCAAGAAATTTGACGAATGTTTATTCCATTTCATTCTGTCTCGTGAAGAAGCAAGTAAGCAACTGTTCTTGAAGCAACTAAACAACTGATTTCCACTCGCAACGGAATAATTCGAAATTTTCATACGGTTTAGCGGTGAGTACTTATGTAAAATGTTATGTTAGTATTCAGCGTTTAAATAAGAAAATAATTCATAATTTTCGTTCAGCGGTGAGTAATTATGTAAAATGTTTATGTTAGTTTTATATATTCAGCGTTTAAATAAAATGTTAAGTGATTATGTTTGTAAAATGTTTATGTTAGTTTTATATATTCAGCGTTTAAATAAAATGTTAAGTGATTATGTTTAGGAATATAGGAATAAGAAATTTTTAATGCTTGTTATTCAAATGCATTCAGTATTTGTTAATAAATACTGAATGCATTCAGTATTATTCTAAATGTTAGAATAGAAATCGTAAAAAAAAAAATTTGTCGAGTTGCATGAATTACAAATTGCATGTAATCCGAATGTTTAGGAGTACCTCCGCGGACGGAGGCGAACGCCTCCGCTTGCGGAGGTCGTCCTCCGCTGGCGGAGGTAAGTACCTCCGCCAGCGGAGGTACTTTACCTCCGCGCGCGGAGCTGCTAACCTCCGCTCGCGGAGGCAAGTACCTCCGCGCGCGGAGGTACTTTATCTCCGCGCGCGGAGCTGCTAACCTCCGCTCGCGGAGGTGCTTACCTCCGCGCGCGGAGATATAGACCTCCGCGTGCGGAGGGGACATATATATTATATATTATATATATGTTTTGGAATTTCATCTGACATTTTTTTGGACATAAAATTCGAAAATTATGTTTAACAAGAATTTCAAAAACATTCAATAATTTTACATTGAAATTATACATACAATTTTACTAAGTTATTTATTTTCGAAAAATATAAATTATACATACAATTTTAATAAGTTATTTATTTTCATAAAATATATATTAGGGAGCCATTATTTTTGTTTATGCTATTTCGTTCCTCATTATTATTTTTGTTTATGCTATTTCGTTCCTCATTAATATTTGATAAGTTATTTATTTTCATAAAATATATATTAGGGAGCCATTATTTTTGTTTATGCTATTTCGTTCCTCATTAATATTTGATAGTAATCTAAACAAAACAAAATAACATTTTTTTATATTAAAACTAAAATATTTTTTTTAATAATTCTGGACAAATAAATACAAAATATATATATTGAATGTTGCGCGTCATATTATATATATATAAATATTTTTTTTAACCTTTTTTTCCTCACTTTGTTGTGCTATTATTAATTTACAATTTACATTATAATATTTACCAACTCCCTTCAATTTATATTTACTTCTTCCTTGTAAATTGTATTGTTTTATTATATTTAAAGTGAATTTCTGTGCCCGAATTATTTTTTCCTTTGTTCATAACAATTTCATTTCTTCCTTTCTTTCATTTTCCAGCAACAATACTATTTTCCATTTTAATTTTTTTGTTTGTGTTTTACGATAAGAAAAATTTTTCTATCCCCAAACTATTAATTTCTAAACTTAGAATTTATCTATCTACCAACTTTTTTTTTTAATAATACAAAATGAAATATTTTTCTACACAAACAGCTATTCAATATTTTTATTTTACTCTAAACATTTTGATAACCTTTGTAATTAATTTTTTCCATTTCCTATATTCATCAGGTTCGGTTTCAACTGTTCGATATGAATACTTCGGATGGTAGTTTTGAAACAATGTCTTATCGTCAACAAGAAAATCAAAGAAAAAGATGCCGACGAAAAAGAGTTCAACATAGCTGCAATGATCATCGTAAAAGAATATGTAATCTTACATCAAATGGTGATGACATTTCGAATGATATACAAATTCAACAATCTGTAACACATCATGATCTTGAGGCATCTACTTCAGACCAAATGGTACTCCATACTTCCGATTCTACATTACCAATTAGTTTTAATGTATTAAATATACCAACGAATGCATACGTATTACCGACATATAATAGCTGTACATATTGTGGTGCAAGAAAAATTTATAGAGAAAGTAAAGGTTTTTGTTGTTCTGATGGAAATGTCCATATTTCCATACCTGATTCACCAACCGAATTATATAACTTATTTACTTCTAAAGAATTTAAATGTATGAAATTTAAGAAAATTGTACGAGGATATAATAACCACTTTGCTTTTACTTCTTTTGGTGTCAAATACGACAAAGAGCTCTTCAAAACATATCGAGGTATTTACACATTTAGAGTTCAAGGACAAGTATATCATTACCTAAATGAACTTATTCCAAAGAATAACAAGCCTTCTTATATGCAGTTATATTTTTATGACGCAGATAATGAAGTTGAAAATCGTATGAAAATTTCGGAGAACTTTAATGAATTCACTTTGATTATTCTATTTGAAATCCTAAAGGTAAATCCATATAGCAGATTTTTTCGATCTTTAAGTAATATGCCTAACTTACATAATTATCAGATACATATAAGATGTGATCCAGGACTTGATCAAAGAGTGTTTAATACTCCAACTTCATCTGAAGTAGCTGCTGTGTGGGTTGATCATGACGAAAATGCTACCAATCGTTCTCGTGATATTATTATATATGGTCATTCTGGTGATTTACATAGAGTTCATTATTACTACGGTTGCTATGATCCTTTACAATATCCTTTACTTTTTCCATATGGAGAATCAGGTTGGCATGTAGGTATTAGAAGATGTAGACGGACTGAACATTTGTCCGAATCTGTTCAATTTCCTGACACGATTACTTCAGCATCTGAATTTATTGAAAAAGAAGAAAATAAAAGTACGCAAACCTTTATTCTTGTATATTTACTTCTGTTTTGCATTCTCACTATTTCCATATAATACCTTCTTTTTTATAGTGCTTACAGGAATGAAGAGCCGATCACAGGTTTCTTGTCGAGAATACTATTCATACAAATTGCAAATCAGACCTTTCGGTAAGTCTGTATTACTTCACAGTGGTAGATTACTCCAACAATATGTTGTAGATATGTATGTCAAGATCGAAACTGCACGGTTAGACTATTTTCGTAACAATCAAAATCAAATTCGAGCTGAACTTTACCAGGGTATTGTAGATAGCATTCAAAATGGAGAAACAAGAGGATCGAAAATTGGACGAAAAATTGTTTTGCCTCAATCTTTTACATGTGGACCTAGAGATATGTTAAGGCGATATATGGATGCGATGGCTATTGTACAGCGTTATGGAAAACCGGATATTTTCTTAACTATAACATGCAATCCAAATTGGCCAGAAATTAAACAAGAACTAAAACACAATGATGAGATTCAAAATCGGCCTGATTTAATTGTGCGTATATTTAGAGCAAAATTAGAAGAGTTGAAAAATGATTTATACCAAAAAAATGTTTTAGGCCCAGTTATTGCGCATATATATGTTATTGAATTTCAGAAAAGAGGGCTTCCTCATGCACATCTATTGTTAATATTTAATCACGGCCATAAAATCTGTTCTGCTGTAGATGTTGATAAGATAGTTTGTTGTGAAATTCCTGATAAAAAAAACATTCCTATCTTCATTCTGTTATTGTAAAACATAATATGCACGGCCCTTGTGGACATCTTAATCCAAAAAACATATGTATGGAAGCAAACAAAACTTGCAAAAATAAATACCCTAGAGATTACTGTAATACCACTATTTTTGGTCATAACTCATATCCATTGTATAAACGTCGTGATACTGGTATTTCTATCAAAGTTAGAAGCCAAATGTTAGACAATCGATGGGTTGTACCATATAATCCTTATTTGAGCGCAAAATTTGACTGTCATATTAATGTTGAAGTTTGTTCTTCTATTAAAGCTGTAAAATATTTGTACAAATATGTGTATAAAGGGCATGATCGTATTCATTTTTCATTTTCTGCAAATGAAACGGGAAAAGAAATCGATGAAATATCAGCATACCAATCTGCTAGATGGATATCTCCACCTGAAGCTATGTGGAGAATTTTCTCGTTCAATTTAGCAGAAATTTATCTAGCTGTTTATTCTTTACAGTTTCATATTGAAAATCATCAACAAATAAGGTATGATGACGGAGATAATTTATCTGTTATTATTAATAATGAAAATACGAAAAGAACAATGTTGACAGAATTTTTTGAGGTAAATAAAGTAAATAAATTTGCTCGTACATTGTTGTATCGAGATTTTCCAACACATTTTGTTTGGAACTCAACTAAGAAGATTTGGAGTCCTAGAAAAAAACACGTTGTTATAGGACGAGTTGTCACAGCGAATCCATCTGAAGGAGAACGATATTTCTTACGTGTTCTTTTAAATCATATTCGAGGTCCAATATCATTTCAAGATCTACGAACTTTAAACAAAGTAACTGTTAATACATATCGAGAAGGAGCGCTTTTACATGGTTTGTTAAGTGGAGATAATCATTGCGAAGAATGTATGTCTGAAGCTATCATTTACAAAATGCCTACTTCTTTAAGACGTCTTTTTGCTACACTTCTCATCCTTTGCAATCCCAATCATCCAAACTTACTGTGGGAAAAATTCAAAATTTATATGATCGATGATTATGTACATCAAAATAAATCTTCAAAGGATGCTGAATTACAATCTTTAGAAGATATCAATTCCATTTTAGAATCATCAGGTAAAAACATAAATGACTACGAAATAGTACCATTTAGGATAAATGTAAATGAAAGTGAAAGATTAAGAAGGATGATTGAAGAGGAGACAACAAACTGGAACTTAAAAGAAGGCTACACTTGTACATCATTTTTAAATAATGAACAACAATCTGCATATGATACAATTATGGAAAAAGTCAATTCAAAATCTAGCGGAATTTTTTTCATCGACGGTCCAGGAGGAACGGGCAAAACTTTTTTGTACAAAGCTCTCTTAACAGGTGTACGGTCTCAAAATTTAATTGCTTTAGCTACAGCATCTTCTGGAGTATCTGCATCTCTTTTACCTGGAGGTCGAACAACTCATTCAAGATTTAAAATTCCTCTTGAAACAGTTGGTGAAATTATTTGTTCTGTTAGTAAACAATCAGCTTTAGGGACTTTATTAAAAATGTCTACATTAATACTTTGGGATGAAGCACCTATGGTTAATCGTTGTACCGTTGAAGCCGTTGATAAAATGCTCAGAGATATTAACGATTGTAATTTGCCTTTCGGTGGCAAGGTGGTTGTTTTAGGAGGAGATTTCAGACAAGTTTTACCAGTAATACCGAGAGGAAAAAAAGAAGACATAATGAAGGCTAGCTTAGTCTTCTCAGACTTATGGCCTTTGTATTTACATTTACCCTTAGTTGAGAACATGCGTGCAAAATCAGATCCTGCATTTTCTGAATATTTGCTTCGAGTTGGAAATGGAACAGAGGAAAAACATAATTGTAATTACATTCAACTTCCGGCTAGCATAATTATACCATTTGATGATGAAGTTACATCTTTGCAAATTTTAATAAATCATGTTTTCCCAAATATAGAAACATATGTTGATACTTTACATACGATGGGAAATCGTGTAATTCTTACGCCTAGAAATGAATGTGTTGATTATATTAACAGAATTTTACTTGATCAGATTCCTGGTGAAATTTTCACGTATTATAGCTTTGATGAGATGATTTACAAATCAGAACAAAACCTTCAGGAAGATTTCTTGAATACTTTAACTCCAAATGGTATTCCACCGCATGAATTGAAGCTTAAGATAAACTGTCCTGTTATGTTGTTACGAAATATCAACCCTTCTGAAGGATTATGTAATGGAACACGCCTTACCTGTAAGAAATTTAATAAGAATGTAATTCTTGCTGAAATTGCAACTGGCGAATATCGTGGAAAACATGTATTTTTACCAAGAATTCCTTTTGTACCTCTAAAAAATGATCAAACATCAATTCATTTTAAACGAACTCAATTTCCAATCAGACCATGTTTTGCAATGACGATAAATAAAGCACAAGGTCAAACACTTGATTATGTTGGTTTATATCTCCCTGAACCAGTCTTTTGTCATGGTCAACTTTACGTAGCATTATCAAGAGCTAAAACAAGTAAATCTTTAAAAGTTTTGTTAAAACCATCAAACAACGACAATTCACACAATATGTGTACAAA